>JACDOX010000050.1:700221-720100 GCA_014549065.1 Cardinalis cardinalis
TTCCCTTCCCTTCCCTTCCCTTCCCTTCCCTTCCCTTCCCTTCCCTTCCCCTTTTCCTGCTGCTCTCAATTAAAGAAAGCTGGGAAGAGCTGGAATGGGAATTTCAACCTCTGTTTCTTTGCTATTATGACACTTTCAGAGACAAAACTCCAAAAGCAAACTTCAGGTTTTGCCCATTTTTTGTGGTTTAACCCCAATCAGCATCTCAGTCCCACACATTGCTCAGCCCTGGTGGGATCAAGGGGAGAGCTGGAAGGGTAAAACTGGGAAAGTTTGGTGGGTTTGTAACTAAACTTGTGGACAACAAATAAAACATCCCTATTTATTAAGACTACTTCCAGGAGAACTCCAAAATTCGTCTACGGCAAAGAACATTATCCCAGTCAAAACCAGCAACTATTTCCAAAAGCTCTGTCCACCAGTATATCCTCTCCTTTTTTTTCACTTCTGATTCTATTGATAGGTGAATTTTGAATTTCCTTTTTTTTTTTTGTTTTCCTCCTATCTTGTCGTGATTCATCCTTTTGTAGGTGTGAAAAGGAGCATTATGCACTGCTGGGAGATATAATTTGTGACTCATGGAACCGTGGGCTCTCTGCTTTTGGAGTGATAATTAAAAGGAGGGGGTTGGAGCTGCCAGGGGGTTAGGGAAGTGTGAGGTTGGAATAAAGARCCTTATCCTTCCATTTAGCAATGGACTGGTGGAGCAAAACAAGTCTGGATACATGAGAAACCTGGTGGAACTAAAGATAAACTTTGAAGTTTTCCTGCTTCTCTTTGCAGTGGGTTTGCTGCGTTCTCCCAGGTTGCTCAATTACACACAGTAATTAACTCAGTGAATCCTGAAAGTGCCAGAAAGAGAACCTGAAATAGGAGAAATGCACTGGATTTCCAGAAAAAACTCTTTCAGACACTCTCCATATTGGAAATCCAGCCAAGGACTGACTGAAATGGGGACTCCCATTCCCAGCAATAATATCCCAAACAGGTGGAGTGAATATCAGCGGATTTGTTCCAGAAACTGTTCTCAAGGTCCTTCCCAAAAAATGTATTGGATCTTCTTGGCAACCCAGGGAGGATTTTCCCTTTTTCTGGTGCTTCTCTTTTCTTGGCAGAATTCTGATCTCTGGGAAGAACAGCAAAAAATTCACAGAAATGGAAATTTAGATCAGAGATGCAGAGATGCCTCCCAGCCTCATTGGCTCCCACTAATTGTGCTTTCCTTGGAAGGAAGACAGGAATGAAGGGATGCATCTCAAGGTCTGGCAGCTGAGTTCAGGCTGCTCTTCATGTTATCCCTTTTTATTTTTTTTAAATTTGCTTTTTGATGTTGTGTGCTGGGGATTTTCCCCAGTTGCTCACCAGGAAATGACTTTGACTTTCCTTCCTGAAGCAAGGGAAGCATGACCCAGTGGTTTGGATAATTTCCTGGGATCCAGGAAATATAGGATCTCTTGCCTGCTCTGGTACAAAAGTCCTCAGTAGTTCCAAACTCTTCTAAAGGAGAGTCACCGCACTGAATCTGAGGATCAGTTGGGATCAGCAGTTGAGGAATCCCAGCTTTTTTCAAGGATTTCCTTGTAGAGGGATCATGGAAAGGCTTGGGCAGTTCTAGGATGTGATTCCTTTGGAATAAAACATAACTACATTAAACACATGTGGTGACAGCTCTGCCAGGGACAGTGACAAATGTCCATCTGCATATTCCAGCAGAACATTCCTTGAGGAATTCCATTTTAAGCTCAAAACCCACCTTCTGAGGGAAATCCCACCTGTCTTTGGCCTTGGTTTTTTTCTCCAGGTGATATTTGGTGCCACTGATCTTTCATGTCACTGATCTTTTCAATTCCAAGATATTTTATAAACTCAGATGTTCATCCTGGTGGGATTCTTGGGGTTGTCCTGTGCAGGGCCAGGAGCTGGACTCCATGATCCATGTGGGTCTCTTCCAGCTRAGAATATTCTGTGATTCTGTGAACCTCCCATTCAGCTCTTGACCTGTGATGAAAGCAGCCAGTTGTCATSAAAACAGACACATCCTACCCCAAACTGGGATATTTTGGGAAAAGAGGTGTCCCAGAGAGTCCATAAAACCTGCTCTGATTCCATTGGTGGCGCATGAAAGTTCCTCAGATATCAAAGAATCATAAAATATCCTGAATTGGAAGAGGCCACAAAGATCATCTACCTGATGTAGGTAGAAGTTCATAGCTGAAAATTCTTGGCTAAGGAGAAAAATCTTTCCTGCTTCAGAGCACCCTGGAGAGTGGAGAAGGTCTGAAAAAAAACCCCAAGCCCACATTTTTTTTGATCTTTTGGCCTTTCATTACTCACTTAGATCTTTTCAATATTTGTGGTGGGTTGATCCTGGATGGATACCAAGTGCCCACCAAGGTGCTCTACCAATGTTCTCCTCAACTGGACAAGTAAGAGAAAATAGAATAAAATGTAATTATTATAGATATTTATAAATAAAATATAATAAATTAAATATATAATAAAATATAATCAATAATATATAAAAATATTATAGAAAGGTTGTGGGTTGAGATAAGGACAGGGAGAGATCACTCACCAGCTCCTGTCACTGCCAGACTGTACTCTGGAAAATTAATTTAATTTGTTATCAAACAAAAACATTGGGACAATGCTCTTAATGGGATTCTTAGAGCTCTTCTGTGTAGGTCAAGAGCTGGACTTTGATGATCCTTGTTGGTCCCTTCCGACTCAGGATATTCTGTAATTCTGTGAAAATCAGGGTAGGTTAATGAGCAAATAAAACCAAATCCTAAAGCACCTTCCCCCCCAGCCCTCTCATCTTCCTGGGCTCAATTTCAGTCCCGATTTTTCTACCTTCTCCCATGGAGTATTGCAAGGGGACAAGGAATGGGAATTGTGGTCAATTCATGGTGTCTGTGCTGCTCCTTCCTCCCAGGGCTTGGACTCCTCACACCCTTCCGCTGCTCCATTGTGGGATTCTTCTCACAGGAGAAAGTCCTCTACAAACGTGTCCAATGAGGTTCTTTCCAACAGTTCTGCACAAAATTATCCAGTGTGGATCCCTTCCATGGATTCTGTCCTTCAGAAAAGGCTGCTCCAATCTGGATCCCTCCAACAGGGTCAGTCCTTGAGGAATAGCTGTTCCAGCTTCTTCAGCCTGGGTTCCCCATGGGATCACAAGTCCTGCCAGCAGACCTGCTCCAGTTTGGGCTTCTCTCTCTCCTGCCAGGACCCTGCTCCAGCTCTGGCTTCCCATGGGATCACAGCCTCCTTCGTGCATCCTCCTGCTTCAGTGGGATCCTCACAGGTTACGGGTGGATCTCTTTTCCCCAGGGGCTGCAGGGGCACAGCTGCCTCACCCTGGGCTCCATCATTCCAACCCATTCTATGATCTCAAATGGGCCAGCAATAAGGAAATCTCTAGAAATTAAGAGGCAAACCCATTGGAATGGGAAATTTCTTTGGATCAATATGAAAATTCCTGGCTTTTAATGATTCTGTTTAAAAGATGACACACACACATAGTGACTTTCAACCTAAGCAGATACACTTTAAAGCAGTAAGAATATCTCTAAAAAGATATAATTCTTTGATCAGAGTGTCCAAAAATTGCATCAGCTAAGAAAAAGTGTTTCAAGCTCATTTTAATGTTGCAGCTCCCAGGAAAATGAATTAAAGCCTGGAATTAATGCTTGGCTGGGGCTTTGCAGCCAGACCCAGACACTCAGCTCAGATACCAGGATGACAAATGGGATTTAAAATACCTTGAAAGAGATGAGCTGTGTGGGCAGAATATCCTGATGCATCTGGAATTTGGCTCCTTGGCACCTTTGCTGTAAAAGGCTCAAGACGAGATAGTGGATTTTCTTCCTACTAAATAGACTGAGCCCCTGTAAAACCTTCAGGTGTTATTTCAGAGCCACCCAGGATATCATGGAATGATTGAGGTTGGAAAAGACCTCCAAGACTGTGTCCAGCCTGTGACTTATCCTCACCTTGTCACCCAGCCCAGAGCACTGAGGGCCACGTCCAAGTGTTCCTTGAACAACTCCAGGGGTGGGGACTCCAAACCTTCCTGGGCAGCCCCTTCCAATGCCTGACCACCTTTTTCATGAAGAAATTCCTCCTGATATTCAACCTGAATCTCTTCTTGTGCAGATTGAGGCTGTTTCCTGTTGTCCTGTCCTTTGTTCCCTGGGAGCAGAGCCTGATTCCCACCTGGATCCACCTCCTGTCAGGGAGCTGTGCAGAGCCAGAAGGTCCCTCCTGAGCCTCCTTTTCTCCAGGCTGAGCCCCTTTCCCAGCTCCCTCAGCTGCTCCTGGTGCTCCAGACCTTTTCCCAGCTCCGTTCCCTTCTCTGGACATGCTCCAACACCTCAATGTCCTTCTTGTCATGAGGGGCCCAGAGCTGGACGCAAGACCTGAGCTGTGACCTCAGCAGTGCCCAGCACGGAGGGACAATCCCTGCCCTGATCCTGTGACCCCACATTGGTAACACAAGCCAGATGCCACTGGAGGTTGGAACTCAAGGATATTTAAGGTCCCCTCCCACCCAAACCATTCCCTGATTCCATGATCATCTCAGTCAGTGAGAAGAAATGCATCTCATCATCCAAGAATAGTGATTGATTATGGATTAATAAATTTCCCTGCCTGAAATTCAGGTTTCTGCCCCTCAGGCAAGTCCACCCAGCTAGAGTTCCTGCTCCCTTCTTCATCAATGGTGTTTAGGGCAGGAAAATTCTTTCAGAAAACCCAGTAAAAGAGTTTTTTCTTAATGGAATAGGGAGAACATGGGCACTGTGGAGCTAGAGTGGGAAAGCAGAGGGATCTGAAAGTTTCCAGCCAGTCCCAGAAGGGCACCTGCAGGAGGGACTCAATCCATCTAAGAAAATTAAAATTGCTTCAGGAGTATTCCTTGTGGCCTTTGCCAACTGGCACAGAGTGATATGATTTCCCATTTTTTAACTCTCCTGCTTTCCCAAATGAGGAAAATACTGATTGCTGGGAATGATCTGTGACCCATACTCACTCCTGGCCCATGATTGATAAGAGCACAGGGGGATAAGTTTTTTGGCTTGAGCTTTTCTAACAGAACAGTGGCCTTGCAATGAGCATCTGAAACTCTTCACAGGACTGTTTATTTTATTGATAAAAATATATGACCAGTATTTAACCCTTTTTCATTATGGGATTTGACCTCACTCAGGAAAGAGCAAGAGTTGTCTCTATTTTCTCTCTTCTTCCTGCTCTATTTTAACCTCATTATTCAGGGAGAGGAACCTCCAAAGTGTGTGAGCATGTGGGAAATGAGAACCTCTCTCCTTTAAAAACTTGGGAAATCAGGCTGAATGAAACTGCTGGTGGAAAACTGAGCCAAACTGAATCATTTGCTGCTGCCTGTGTGTCAAAGACTCAGTTTTAATTCGACAGCAGGAATTCCACACTCCAGCTCTGACTCCAATCCTATTTTGGTTGGTCCTGACTGGGCCATGACCTGCTYGTGTTTAATGGGAAGAAATCAATATAGCAGGATCAGAGAGGCTTTTGCCTGTTTTTGTAGGAAATTCATTAACTCCTAACACTGCTGAAACACCTCAAACACCTCTAATCCTCCACCCCTCCTGAGAGTTTTCCTCATAATAACGGTGTCCTGTTTGCTCCATGGATCTTTGATTGGCAGCTGCTTGGGAGGGGTCCTCTAATTCCTTGATCCTTTTCATTCCAAGCAATTTTTTAACCTGTAATTCTTTTTGGCAGAAAATCTCTCCAGTCTACCTAACTCACTGATTTGGAGGAAAGGGGAAAGAACCCAGCCGGGGGATAAAATATCTTGGCATAAATTTTCGTCTCCACAGCTGTTTTTCTGATTTATGTCACATCACAAACCTGGAGCCATTTGCACAGGGATTTGATAATTTTTAACCTCATCTGTGGTATTCTTTTCCGTTCTTGACCTGTTTTTTTTATTTCCAGACCTGTCTTTCTTACTTTTTTTTTGATGCAAATCAAACCTGATGCAGTGATAGAAATCATTGGAACAGACTTCCCAGGGAAGTTGTGGAATCACCATTCTGGAAGGGATTTAAAGACCATGTGGATTTGGCACATGGGGACATGGTTTAGTGGTGGCCTTGGCAGTGCTGGGGGAATGGTTGGACTTGATGGTCTTTTCCCACTTAAATTTTCTTGATTCCATGATTTTTGTTACATTTCTCAAATTTGCTGAGGATTTATCACCAGGTTCTGAGCTACCAAATAATTTGTCTGTGCCTTGTTTTGACTGCCCACAAAACAGAATAATTGTGCCAGCTTTTAAAAAGTTTTGAGACATGGAGATGGATAATCTGATTAAAAATCCTGACTGCCTGCTAATTAATAATCAAGGACCGGCTGGATGGGACTCTGAGCAAGCTGGTCTAGTGGAGGGTGGCCCTGCCCATGGAAGGGAGTTGGAATGGGATGGTCTTGAATGTCCCTTCCATCCTGTAATTCCATGATTCTCCTGCTCCCATTAAATAAAATCCACATTATGCACCAGCAATAAGCAGAATTTATAATGAAAACAGAATTCTGAGTCTTCCTCAGAAGTCCTGTTTTGTAGAATCATATTTTGATATCTATTTCTGTTGTAAATGCTACAAAATTTGTTTTAAAACATTTGACAATTGACACTTCCCACCAAACAGAATTTTGATGCTTCAAACCAGTCTAATAACACTTACTTGGCTCTAATGTGAGACATGAGAATAAATATTCCAACAAATAATTAAAGAAATGTCCTAATAAATAAAAACTGTGGTGTGTTTTCAGTGGTGGGGCCAGAAAAACATTTGAAGCCATCAGACTTTTCGAACAGTGTGGTGTTGCATTTAGCTCTTCTCATGCCCCCAATGCAGAGAGGCTCAGATTTAACCCACCTSCTTTCAAGCACTGGAATAAAATACCTACATTTTGGGGTTACTGGATTTCCATCCATGAATTTTGAGTTCCTTCCAGGGACAATTCAGCTCCTCAGTGGCCTGATTTGCCATCTGGAGGTTTCTCATTATTAATTTCAGCACAACCCGGTTAAATGCTGCTGGTAAAAGCCCAGATTTGGTCAGGATGCCTGTAAACTTCTGCTTGGTTAAAAATAAAATTCAGACATGAATCAACTGCTCTTGAACTCTGAAATAACAGCAGAACTGTCTGGTGACAGTCACAACATGGGCTGAAGTTGGTCTTGGTAATGCTTTGCCAGATGGGTCATTAAAGTGATTGATGATGATTTCACATCATCAGAGCTAAATTAGTTGGGATATTAGAATTAATTGCCGGTCTGAATGAGCCAGGAACAATTAGCAAGAGACACTGATTGTTTCCAAGGGGATTTATCCTCCCATCAGCTCATGGTTTTAAAGTCTTTTGGCCCCTTGGTTGAGTGGCAGCCAAACTGAAGGTTGGGCAAAGAACCTACAGAAAATTCAGCATAACAGTGAAGTCAGGCGGGTAAATTTGTCCATATTTGTGGAGTTAATTTTCTCCTTCACTTGACTGGGCTGTGGAAAGCTTAGGAAACCACTGATAAAGGGAAGTGTGAGAGGGAAAAGGGATTTGTTGAGGATTGCAGACTCATGGAATGGTGTGGTTTGGGAGGGAACTTAAGGATTGCCCAGTTCCAAACCCCTGCCATGGGCAGGGACACTTCCCACAATCCCAGGTTACTCCAAGCCCTGTCCAGCCTGGCCTTGAACACTTCCAGAGATGAGGCAGCCACAGCTTCTCTGGAAAACTTGTGCCAAGGCCTCCCCCTCTCACAGGGAAGAATTTCTCCCTAATATCCAATCCAATCTCCCTAATATCCATAACCTGTGTTCTTTACATTTAAAACCATCACCCTTTTTCCTGTCACACTGTCCCTTATCCAAAGTCCCTCTCCAGCTCTCTCAGAGACCCTTTAGGTACTGAAGGGGGCTCTAAGGTGTCCCTGAAACCTTCTCTTCTCCAGACTAGACAAACCCAGCTCTCTCAGTCTGTCCTCATGGAAGAGGAGCCCTCTGATGATTATTGTGGCACAAAAGATGTCCCATGAAAGCAGATGAGAACCCAGAAATAAACCTGGCACGGTACAGCTGGTGCCCTGCTGCCAATGGCTAACATGGCTCCAAATCCCTTTTTTTWAAAAATGTCCTCTGAGACAAAAATTTTTGCCTCTGTTTTTCCAAATGGGAAGTTGTTCCAATCAGCTCCTTCTATTTTCATTCCTGCATTTATGCACASCTGGTTGAGACCTCTTTGTTCTTTTGATGGTGTTGTCCTTTAGTCCAAACAGTCTCAATTCCTTGGCATTTCCCTCCTGGGTGTATCTACAGACAGCAGACAATCCATGACCAGCAATTGCTTTGTTCAGCTGCCAGAACTGAGCTCCAACAGTTGCCTCTGCAGATTCTCCTGCCCCTGAACCCTTCAATGTGTTGCATGAGTTCCTGGTGGGATTTGTTCTTTGGGGTTGGAGCTGCACTTGATCTTCTCCATAAAGCTGTACTTGAAACGTGAATGATATAATTCCCTCTTTATTTCCTTCCAAAATATCAATGAACACTTGGCAGGGCTGCATTAATCACATGAGTGTGGCAAGTTGTGAGTAAGTGGAGTGGAGGCATCTTGGCAGAAGCTCCACCAGACTCCCCCGACTCAAGTGAGTCAATAATTCTGGGTTGTTTAAGGCGTTARTTATTCTTCTCAACCTGATGAAGACACCAGAATTTTGTAGGAWAATTCATGGGATTGACTCTGTTGATACAGGAAGTCAATCTTTATTGACTCCAYGGTGATTTGGGGGTGATTAGCCTGTGATTACTTGTGTTGCAGACAGGGAATGTTAAATGGGACAGATCTTTCCCTTCAGAATTTCATTCACATCCTTCGAACTTTCTTTTCCATCATTTTCTGCTACCTGGCCCTGCTCCCTCCATCCCTTGCTCTTGCTGCTGTTCCTGGTACCTCATGTTCTTAAATTTCACCTCTTTCTCAATGCTGTTATCTCCAAGGTCATTTTGTTCTCCATTTTTGAGAACTGGATCATCCTTCATTGGGAAAATTCCATGGAAATTGTGTACRAACCTAAAAATTGCCCTGCTTTTTGCAGCATAATGATTCATGAAAAAATAAAGTAGAACCAATCTCAGGAATGATTTCTGTGTGAGTTCACTTATAAACCTTTTCCACGCTTTTTTCTTTTGTTCTTTCTTTCCCCCAAATCTTTTCCACTACTTGGAATTGTCTTGATCTCCTAGGAAAATATGGGATAGAGGAACCAAGTGGAAGGTCGTTTCTTGGTAAGGATACTTGTTTACACCACCTTAAATTGCTTGGGGAGAAACACTGGAGAATTCAGGCAGTTTCCACTGCAGCTAAAATCATGGAATCATCACATTATTTAGGTTGGAAAAGACCTTTAGGATCYTTGAGTCCAATCATTAACCCAGCACTGACTCGTGTTCCACTGCTGTTGATTGGAACTTCCATGTTCTTTTCCAATGGGAAGTTTTCCAGACATAAAAATATAAATAAATATATAACATATATTATATATTGTTACTATGTATTTACAATGTATTTTAAATTTTTTTTCCCTTCCTTTCTCTTTTTCACCAATTTCCCTTCATTTCATTCCCAGCTAAAAGGATGCAAAAAAAGAAAATAAAGGGGCAAAAGCAGACAGAAATTAACTTGAAAATCTATTTTTACCTGGAGTTGGGAAAAGGGAATTCTGTTTGAACTTGGCTTTACAAGACAATGCAAACAAGAATTGTTTTAGAACTTTATCAGRAAAACCAGTGGGATTAAAAAAGTCAAGGTGTCTGCACTAGGGAGATCAGCTTCCATTTCCAGTTGCATCCTCTCCTTGAAATTTTTAATATTCCTTTAGGCCCTGCTTTTTGTTTGCGCTTCCTTCACTTTTAGAAATATCTTTGCTCTTCCAGCTCAAGTTCAAAGTTCAAACCAGGTAACAGGGAAAAAACATTCCAAAAGAAGWTGAACTTCCAAAACAAAACACAGGCTCCTCACCAATATAGATTAGTGAATATATTTATTCCTTTATTGTTTTGTTTATTTCTCTGCCATTCTTTTTAATTAGAATAGCAATTGATTTTCCATTGCCAAGAATAACTACGTTCCAATCAGCAGAATCTGGAATATTAAGTAGACTTAATTTTTTTTATATGGAACCCATAACAATGTTAATATTAAAATGTCATCAGTCTCGCTGAGATACATAATGAGTATGAAATGAACAGATTTTTTTATCCCCTCCTTTTGTAGATCCAATTTAAATTACAAATGTTCCTGATAAAATTTGCACAGACTAATTTGGATATCACAGACAATTATTTCCAGTTTGAGAAGGAAAAAAAAGCCACTCCAAAAGACCCACAAAAAAAATTGGAGAGGACTTTTAACTGAGCCTGATGAGTCTGACATGTTCCTTAACCTTGAGTCTGTCAAGAGTGGCAGTTTAAAAATGTTAAMTACTTCTCCTTTTAAAATTGCTTCTTTGTCTGGAAAGCAAATCCAGACTGAATCATTAAATCATGGAATGGTTTGGGTTGSAAGGGGCCTTGAAGGTTATTTTCTTTCAACTCCTGCCATAGGCRGGGAAACCTTTCACTAGCCCAGGTTGCTCCAAGCCCTATCCAACGTGGTCTTGAATTTTTCCAAGGATGGGGCATCCACAGCTTCTCTGGGCAACCTCYGCCAGGGCCTCACCACCCTCACGGAAAAATTCCTTCCCATTATCCAAACTAAACCTACTCTCTGAAATTTGGAAGCCATTCCAAATAATCTCTCTCCATCTTTTCTTGTCACCCTCTTCAGGTACTGGAAGGTCACAATTAGGTCACCCTGGAGACTTTTCTTCTCCAGGGTGAAAATTCTCTCAATCTCTAAAAATCTCCCCAAATGCTCTCAAAATCTCTCAAATTCTCCCAATTCTCTCAACCTTTTCTCATAGGAGACTTGCTCTGATCATCCTGGTGCCTTCTCTGGACTGGCTCCAGCAGCTCCATGTCCTTCCTGTGCTGGGATCCTGGGTTGGATACAGCTCTGCAGGTGGGGTCTCACCTGAGAGGGGCAGAATTCCCCCTCAGCTGCTGCCACCTGGCTTTGGGTGAATCCAGGACATTTTTTGGATTTTTGGGGTTGGAGCACACATGGCTGGGTCATGTCCAGCCTCTCACCCACCACTCCCCAGGCCCTTCTCCCCAGGGCTGCTCCATCTGCTYATCSCCAGCCTGGATTGATCCTGGGGTTTGTCCCAACTAAGGTGCAGCACCAACACTTGYTCTTCTTAAACCTTATGAAGGTGACTTTTCCAACTTGYCCAGGTCCCTCTGGATGGCCTTGTCTTTCAGGTGTGTGACTTAGCCCTTCTAAGTGACATCTGCAGCCCTTCCCTCATCCACTGATGCAGCAACTCCATCCTAGAAGGCCACRAGGTTGATTATCTTCATCAATTTCTCCTCTCAGTATTCAAATTCCAGAAGAAGTTGTTCCAAGGGAGCTTAAATCCATTTCAGATTCCCCCTTGTCATATGCCTTGTTTACCATGCAACAACAGCAGCCACAAAGTGTTAATTAACAGTGGTTTTTTGTGCTTTAAATTGACATCCTAATTCTACATAAATTAACTTTGATGTGCACACTYGGAATGCTCGGGATGAACTTTGCTGTGTTTCCTGATGGAAAAGGATGCATTTCCTACCAGGCTGCAAAAACCCCATAGCAACGGGGTTACCTCAAGTCTGCTCCACYGAAAATGTTTTTGTCAGTACACTGGGATGAAGGAATATCACTTTTCCTGTGGACATGGTTTTATCTCTGTAGAATTCCTTATATCCATACAAATAGTGCCTGAGGAACAGGGAAAAAATCAGAACAAGTGTTTAAAAAACTAATGAATATTTTCTTGCAGTATGCACAGAGCATTAAACACTGCCCAGCTGTATTAATACTTTTAATTAAAGCAGATGTTCAATCTTTTTTCAAGGCAGGGTCTATCTTTTTATTAGCTCATTATATAAACTCATTTATAAACCCTTATTATACACCCAGAACAATAAGGGCACTAATTCCTGGAATAAATAAGCTCTGCTGGAAAGAGACTTTGGGGTTATAGCCTCAGGTCATCCAAAGGATGCCACAATTAATGGAAAACTGGGAGAAGTGGGRCAATTTCCTGCTGCTTCCTGTACTTGATGTGTTCTTCACTCACTGCAGGATTCACTTTGCTTTTARAGGAAGACTGACTTGGGATCACCTGAGGTGGGATTTGTCTCATCTAACTGCAGATGTTGATAAAATGTGGGGTTCTGATTGACATTCCTTTTCCCAAAAGCATCATCATTCCCCGGAGAAAAGGAGGTTCTCCACAAATCCCTGACAGGAGGGTGGAGGCAGAGGAGATCAGGATCTRCTCCCAGGGAACAAGGGACAGAAWAAGAGGWAAAGGCCTAAAACTGTGCCAGGAGAGATTCAGGATGGACATCAGGAAGAATTTCTTCCTTCCTCTGTAGATCAAGAAATAACAAATCTCCTGCCCAAATGTTCTCCAGTTTAATATAGGCCCTGTCAGGCCACTCCTAAATAATTATTTATAATGGACTTCTGAAAAGATCAATTTTGGCCCTTCAGTATCAAGTGTTTTCCTCCTTGTTCAGATGCCAGGAATAAAATATAACAATCAAATTTTATATATGTCACTGAGCTTGTGGGGGGCTAAGTAAGAAGGATGGAATTGTCTGTGTGGTGACACAGGGATCGTTTAGTAAACAGTGCTCAGACAAATAGTGTGTATTTCAAGGAGGCCAAAATTCTGCAGAGCAAATAAAGCAGCTCAGTCATCCATCAGGGGCTGACTCTGTCCTACAAATTACCATATAGAGTGGATTGATTTTTTTTRTAGGGCTCATACAAAGCAGTAACTCTGAGAAAGGCTCATGGCAGATAATCAGGCAAATATGAGCTCCTGCTTCCATGCAGGAGCCAAGGAGGACTAATGGGATTCCTTGAGGCATAAACACGGATCCTCCATTTGGCCAAGATTATGTTAATTCTGTCACTGGTGAGCTTATGGCTGTGTTACAGTGAGAAGAAGTTGATAAATTGGAGATGGTTGAGAGCAGAGTCATTAAAGCACTGGATTTGTCTYAAAATGGAATGAACAGAGCCTGCTTAGCAGAGGGAAGGTCAAGAAATTCTTTGATCACAGTCTGTAAAAATTTACATCAGTTTAGCTCCACCAAAAGAAAGTTCAGCAGCATCCCTTGGAAAGTGAAGCTGGATAAATTCAAAGAAGCAATCTGAGTCAAGTTCCTTTTTAGTATTAAATACAATCAAGGGGTAGAACTTTTGTAATTGTTTTTGAGTATAATTAATCACTGCCAATTTGTAAATCAGGACAGAAAGCCTCTTAAAACTCTGTGATAATACAAACCAAGTGTTGACTTAAATAAATCTTCTGGATGTTGGTCTGGCAGCAAAAAATATTTGCTGGAACACACTGAACTCTGACTACTCTTGTGGAGAGCTTATTCTGTGTCCTGGAAGTGTAGGACAGGATCCATGGCATCAATTTTTCAGACTTTTCTCTTCTGATCCACAGAACAAAAGAAAATAGAGGATTTTATCCAGCGGATCAAACAATTCCTGGATGACCTGGAGACCACTGAAAGAAAGCAAAGCAATATTAAAGGGAGAATGTCCTGCTGCAGGTTCTGAGGGACTCTTGCCATGTGTAGCTATTTAAACCTCCGGAATGGTTTCAGCTTCCTGCCTTCAGATCTTCAGGGCAGGTCCTGTCAAGATCCATTTCAACTTTTGTTCTTTAGCTCTTCCTTTCACATCTTCCCTTGCAATATCCAAATAACTTCTGAATTCTCTAATTAGATAAAATTTACTTTGTGTTTTCTTTTTTCTSTTTTTGGCTTCAGGGTGAAAAAACAGCTAAAGAATCTTCAAAATTTCAAACATGCCTCTTTTGTGTCCTGGAAGCCAAGAGGGCAAAGCCCAGCCTGGGGTGCGTCAAACTCAGCGGAACCAGCTGGTCAAAAGMGGGGATGATCCCACTGTATCCAAGGTTGGAAAGACCTCACCTTGACCACTGAATGCAGCTYTGGGCCCCAYAATTTAGGAAGGATGCAAATGTCCTTGAATGTGTCCAGGACAGGACAACAAAGCTGGTGGAAGGGCTGGAAATGATGCCCTATGAGGAATGACTGGGGATTTTGGGCTTGTCCAGTTTGGAGAGGAGGAGGCTGAGGAGGCTCTCCTGAGGAGAAGGGGKAAGGGAGGTGCTGAGCTCTCCTCACTGGGATCCAGGGACAGGATTAATGGGAATGGTTCAAGGGGGAGGTTTAGACTGGACACCAGGAAGCATTTCTTCACCAAGAGGTTGGTCAGCCCTGAATTGGTCAGAAAGTTGGACTGGGTCCTTCCCTTTTCCTTTCCAGATCCAGAGGAAGAGGCACATCAGGAGGCATCAGGAGTAAAGAGGATGATGAAATGTTTGTTCATGGTCTCAGCACCTCCTGCTCAAGCAGGGCTGGTGGCCTGGATCCAGTTCAACATTCAGAATACAATCRATGTAGAAGGATCAGTGTTGCRGAAGATGAAACAGGAAAGCCTTATAAATATGATTGCTGRGCAAAAGGTTTTGAGAATATAGAAACTATAAGCGAGATKGAAATGAAAGCAWGCTTTGAGATACCTCAGTTACTGAACAACTGGAAAACAATGGTGTGGCCAGCTGAAGGTAATCCCCTTTTGATGAAACAATACCCTCTGCTTGCAGACAGRTCCAAGGGTCAGAGCAGACCCTACTAGCTTAACAGACGGGGTCCAAASARTAGTTTTTAGGATTTAAAATGTAACACAAWATGGTAATGTARTAATTCTTATAGGCTGTATGTAAATGCTRTAGAATYTATATATTGTACTAGATTGGTTAGTGAGAATYAGAATATTCAACACAGAAGAAGATTTATTGTATTGTAATGGGAACCTCACTTTCTTACCCTTATTACTCTCTTACCTTTTTTACTCCCTTATGCTCTTACCCTCTTACTCTCTGCTCTGAGCTGTGGCTGGCAGATCCCAGCAGGGCCCTGCACCCAGGCCCTTTGCAATAAACCCCAAGTTCCACAACCTGGCTTCAGAGATCTCTCATCTCCATCCGTCCCGACCGTCCTGCCCCCCGAYGCTCCTACAGATCAGGATGAGAAGGCCTGGAAAATTTGTGACCTCTCTGACCCCAGATGGGTCCTGGATCACGGTRTTTGCACTGATGGTTTCCTGCTCACATTCCTCAATCTCCTTCCCTTCACCTAGGTTATCTTCTGTCAAATAATTTAGCTGTAGCTTCATTTACCTCTCGCACACACAAAAATCCCATAAAACCAGGTGGACTTTGTCAGCTAAAGGCCCATCCCACTGCTCTCCTGTCCCTGAGTGCCCAAAATCCCATTGTAAGCATGGGGAGAGTACTTCCCTAAGCACGGAGAAAGCTCAGGAGGATATTTTTTACCTCCAACCCTCCACTGTTCAGTCATTTATATCCCTGAGACTTGCAGAGATGCTCTCTGTGTCCCAGCAGCCTTTGATGGATTTATCTTCCAGGAGCTATCCATTTATTCCATGAGCTCCACTAAGCTTTTAGCATCCATCATATCCTTGGACAGATTAACTACAGTTTGAATAAAGAACCACCTGCTTTTGTTTCTTCTGATCCCTCCCGTGGCCTCTTATCATCACCCTGGAGGAAACAGAACAATTAACCCTTACCTGCTGTCTCCAAGCTACTCATGAGATTCTCCATCAAACTCAATAACTTTTAAATTGAGGGATCATTTGTTTTGTGAACTCTGCAGGCCTGGTAATGAATTTGAGCTTCCTGTATGAAATCTTTTGCTAAGGCTTGGTGGGTGGGGAGATACTGGCAGAAACTTGCCAGTAAAAATCAAGTTTGCAGAATCACAATCCGGATTGCAGTTATAAATGAATATATCTGTGTTTAAATTACACTGCARTGACAAGCAAGTGCCTATTTACCCTCTGGAATATGTTCCACGAGTCTCTGAGGTAAAGGGTTGGCTTTTTGAAAGCTGCAGTTGGTAAAAAATAAGAGACCTGTCAGCAGCTCTGAGTCAGCCTGATGGAGCTGATCAAAGAGTTTGCCAGGGAATAAAGTCCTGGAATGGTCTGGGTTGGCAGGGACCTTCAGGATCATCTCATTCCAACCCCCTGCCATGGGCAGGGACACCTTTCACTATCCCAGGTTGCTCTAAGCCTCATCCAGCCTGGCCTTGGACACTTCCAGGGGTGGGACAGCCACAGCTTTTTTCCAGGCCTTCACCACCATGCCAGGGAAGAATTTATTCCCAAAATCTAACCTGATATGAGATAATATGATAACACTGTTGACAGAGTATAAACATCCCACATCCCAGTTGGGGCATGAGTGATAAAAATTCGCCTCTATTTAGACACTCTCCTTTATACCTCTTTTTCAAAGAGTTAAAGCATTTTGGCATTTGAAGGTTTTGCATTTTGGTGGCTTGCAGCCTTAAAAAAAAATCTTTAAAAATACTGTTTTGATGTGGGGAAGAGAAAAAACATCTTCTTATAGATCCAGAGCTGTGGGGACTGGCGATCCTTGGAGGGGGGAACAGATCTTGCATCCTGCCCCTGTTTCCAGACCTGTTCATTCAAACTTTCCAGCAAAGGGGCGAATCCTTTGACAAATGTTGAAGCACAGGTCTGTAATTTCCTGGTGGTTTTAGGCTGTCAGCCCCTGACAAAAGTTGGCAGAGGAACCCACTGCTGTTGATGGCATGAACACACCTCTCCCTGGCAGGACGTGATGRGATGATTTCCAAATCAGGATGATTCCATAAAATCTCAGCTGCCTCCCCAGGCTGTGTTGTGGCAGAACCAGCATTGAGTGGCTGCAGCAGGGCTCCATCAAATTGTGCTCATTTCCCAACCCTCCTGGAGGGCTTGGAGCAAAGGGCAGAAGGAAAGTTGATATCCTGAATGAATGAGCGCAAGTGATTTGGGAAAACGCTGGGATGAGGGCGGTGATTCTTCCCCCAGGACAACAACATTTAGGTTGCTAAACACCAGGGATTCGGCCAAATGAACATTGAGCTGTTCAAAATCACCAGCCTGGAGTTCTTGGCACCAGAGCAATATTCCAGCCTCTCTTGTTGCTAACTGGAAAATGCTAATTTGCAAAGCCACAGGTTCCTTGTGCAYGCACACAAACACAAACAAATGTTTTGCTTCAAATGTTTCACCATCATCAGAACCACTTTGTTTTAAAGCTCTCCCTCRTGTGGCTCCTCATGTCCCAGCACCTACACAGAGCCTTAATGACCATTTGCTTTCTTCTTTCTTTGTGAACAGGGATTTTTGGTTTTTTCCCAGGCCTTCCAGATGATTGCACTGATTGACAGGTAAGCGGGTAAGAAAATTACTCCTCTCTTCTCTGTCCCACAAAATTGGAGCTTGTTTGCAGGCTTTCAGCATCACTATTTTTAAAGCTTTCCTGCTCTGCATCGATCTCGTCAATCCAACATTTTCAGCAGAAGAATTCCAGTCTTTTTTGGTTTTTTTTGCCTGATACTTCTTGCAGTCGTGACAGAATCTCCTTCACATGTGGAACAACAATGGAAAGCTGCAGATGTTTGTGGGTCTGTCCTGATTTTCTCCATGACTCTGCCCTTTCTGGGCCATTGGCATGTAGAAATTCCCTACACATGGTGCCCCACATGGCACAGGAAGAACATGGAGCTGTTGGATAGAGTTGAGAGGAGGCACCAAGGGGATCAGAGGGATGGAGCAGCTCTGCGGTGAGGGAAGGCTGGGAAAATTGGGATTGTTCAGCCTGGAGAAGAGAAGATGKGGGGTGACGTAATTGTGGCTCTACAGCTTCTACAAGAAAGATGGAGAGAGACTTTTTAAAGGAGTCTGGASTGACAGGACAAGGGGTGATGGTTTTARACTGGAAAAGTGTGGATTTAGATTGGATAGTGGGAAGGAATTCTTCCCTGTRAGGGTGAGGCCCTGGAAAAGGTTTYCCAGAGAAGCTGTGGCTGCCCCTGGATCCCTGGAAGTGTTCAAGGCCAGGTTGGACAGGGCTTGGAGCAACCTTGGAATAGGGGAAGGTGTCTCTGCCCATGGCAAGGATTGGAACTGGATGACCTTCAGTTCCAATCCAAGCCATTCCATGATTTTTTGGCACATTTTTGGGAATAAATTGATCAACTAAACCATAAGATCATGAGGGGATGAAGAAGAGGAACAAGTCTGTGCTGTAACCACCAAGACCAGAATTGTCCAGAGGGACAGAAGGAAGAGGAGCTATTTAAGTGTCATGGCAGGAGGTTTGCCAAATCTGGAAAATTCATAGGGAAGAAGAGAGAGAACAGAGACTGCTTTTCAGGAAGAGAAAACCAGAATGGCTTAATAAAACATGCTATTTCTTTTCTACTGGAATTTGAGATACAATGGCAGGACAGAATTCAAAACCAGGAGCTGAATAGTCTTCTTTTGATGTTGAATACAGTAGTTTAATATTTCACTCCAGTTTTTATGATGCTGGACGGCATCACAAAGCTGTAGGTGCACTACCTGGAGGTCATCCCAGGAGGGAAAATTTCCTGCAAATATCAGCTCGCTGTTTCCACACTTCCAAGCTGCCCACCACATCAGCAGAAGCCTCCCCACCCCCAAATCTTCATTTAAAGTGTGAACCCGTTTTCTTGAGCCTATCACATTGTAGGAGGAATTAGGTAATAACCGTGGCAGGGTCTGAATTCCTGGGGTTTTCCTGGGCAGAGCCATGAGTTGGACCTGGTGATCCTTGTGTGCTCCTTCCAAGTTGAGATTTCTATGATTCTGCGATTAATGGAAGAATCAGAGGAAGAGAAATAGAGAATGAAGTGAGTGGAACAGAACAATATTTGYATTTCAGCAGGGAGGAGCTCAGCTTTTATCGTGCCAGGCCAGGGGACAGCTGGAATGCAGCCCAAGGAGAAAGGACATTCAAAGCAGGGAAACCTTGCAGGGATGCCCAAGGTCATCTTGGAGTCCTCAGCTAATGCCGCCACCCTCAACTTTCTGAGGAGATTCTTCAATCTCCTACATTTCCATATAGGAACCAAAAGCTTTTAACTCTGGAGGCTGAGCACTGGAACAAGCTCATCATGGAATTGGTTACAGATTCAAGCCTGCCAGAGATCAGGAAATTTTTGGACAATGCACCCAAGTGAATGGTGGGATTTTTGGAGTGTCCTGTGCAGCACCAGGAGCTGGACCCATGATCCTTGTGGATCCCTCCCTTCCTACAGAATATCCTGCAGGGATGATAACCTATAATCCTGCATCATTTAAAGATAATAAAAACCACAAGACATGGAGATGCTAGAGAGTGTCCAGAGAAGAACAGTGAAGCTGATGAAAGGTCTGGAGTACAAATGTGATGAAGAATAGCTGAGGGAGCTGGGAATTCTTATCCTGCAGARAAGGAGTCTCAGGGAAGACTTTATAACTCTCTACAACTCCCTGACAGGAGGGTGGAGCCAGCTGGGCGTCAGTCTCTTCTCCCAGGTAAGAAGCAACRGGACAAGARGAAACAGCCTCCAGATGAGCCACTGGAAGTTTAGATTGGACATTGGGAACAATTTCTTCCCCAAAAGGGTGGAATATGTTGCGGTGTTGTGAGGGTCCCCAGGATGAAGCGAGAGATGAGAATTGACTCCAACCTCTCAGAAGACTGATTCTTTTTTTTTTTTAATATTATATTATATTATATTATATTATATTATATTATATTATA
>JACDOX010000050.1:720737-745065 GCA_014549065.1 Cardinalis cardinalis
TTTTCCAACCTGAACTATTCCCTGATTCTCTGATCCTCACCCACAGCTCTCTGAGGGAGAATGACTGACAGGGAGTGAGGGCTTTGCTGGGAATTTCCAGGGCTTGGTGGGTGAACCTCCAGCTCAAAGCCAGTAATAAACCCCAGAAACTCTGTGAGAACAATTAAGTGGGAAGATTGAGAGAGAGAGGGAACTCTAACAGACAGCCTTGGAATGATAAAGGAATTATCCAGCTGTAACAAGCAGCCTAAGCCTCCTCAGGAGCACCGTGAAATGCAATAGTGAGATGCTGCAGGGAGAGAGAGAAAGGTGAAGGTTATTGTAGCTGAAATATTTAGACTCTCTTATTGCAGTCAGTTCCCTTAATAAACTTCAGAATATGTGACTGAGACCTCTGTAATCCACAGAATGTACCTGGATAATTAGGGACAGATTTAAACCACTGAGCATGGCCCTTCTGGCTCCTTTCTCAAGGACCAGCACTCCCAGGAGCTGGGCAGAGCAAATGTGGGTGCACAGGGCTGYGTCCCAGGTGCCAGAATTCTCCCAAACCCTTTCTGGGTCTTTCTAACTGGGAATTCTGCAGGCAGGATGAGAGAGGAGTCCATGCGGACAAGCCCACAAGTTGGGGACGAGCCAGTTGGATTCAGGGCTGCTGCTGAACATCTGGATTGACCAGYGGTGCTGCAGATGTGCAGATGGATTTCAAAGCCTGGAAAAAGATCCTTTTTATCATRGAACCATATGGTTAATTAAMRYTGGAARAGACCTTYAAGATAATCAAGTCCAACCATCAATTTAGCRCCACTACCAAGGTCACCATTACACTAYATCCCCAAAAACCACATYCCCATCTGTTGAGCACTTCCAGGGATGGTGATTCCACCATTCTCTGGTTGTTCCAGATTCTTTACAACCYCTCCAGGGGAAAAAAWCCCCAAACCAACTCCTAATATGTGTTCCAAACCTTCATAGAAASTTGCGATCACTTTCTCCCCTTGGCAAAGGCCAAAGTAGAAAAATCATGGAATGATGCTTAAGAGTAAAGAAAACTCTAATTTCAGTTTTATTTTGAAACTGTCTGTATTTTCCAATAAAATAAATATGTGTTTCTTTCTAGTGATGTTTTCAAAGAGGTAATATTTCCTTCCCAATATTGACTTTTTAATGTTGAAATTTTGACTGAAAACAACCCAAAGATCCTTCTATTTCCCTAAACAGCTCCACCAGATCTTTTAAGGAATATTAGGAGGTTCACAGTTATTGTAGCTGCTGGAGTTGGAGCAGCGAAGATGCAGTTTGGGAAGAAAAAACATGGAAATCAGGCAGTTCCTAAAACGTCTTTGGGAAGTTGTGAAATTCAATGGGAGGGTGTTTGTTCTCCTCTTCCCTCCTGAGAACCTTCAGACATGGAGATCTCACCCTGGGACTCTCCTCCAGCCATTGCCCTCCTCCCACATGGACCAGCCCCACCAGCTGATTGTTACTGGTTTATTTTCAAGCCCATGATAGGAATTGCAAGGTTGGGATAGTGAAAATCTGCGCTGGAATATTTTTTCCAATATTTTTCCCTATTTGCCATTACAATAAATTTTCAGGGATTACAACATCCTCTAAGCAAACAAGGAAAAATTCATCCCCATCCAGATTGGCCTTGAACAATTCCAGGGAGAGGGGAGCCACAGCTTTTCTGGGAAACCCATGCCAGGGCCTCACCCCCCTCCCAGGCAAGAATTCCTTCCCAATATCCCATCTWATCCGGTCCTCYGGCAAACAACTGGAAATTCATCCCACCATAACTCAGGTCCTTCCACAATCTCATGTATTTCTTCACTGGGTTCACAGAGAACAAGCAGWACAGTTCATTTTGTCTACAAGTGAACTCCCCAAGCTGGGAAAAATCTGCCTGGTTTTAAGGTTACCTTTCCTGCTTATTTCTGATTTTATGTGGAGCATGTTCCATCTGTTTATTTGAACAAAATAAGGGAGAGTGATTTGATTAGGTGAATAAAGCCTTTCAGAAGGAGAAAAAAAATCCCCACCACAATTGCTCACAGCTCTTTAATCCAGCAGAGACGTGTGACAACATCCCAGGGTTGGAACARAGTTAGAAAAATTCCAATATCAAACAGGACAAACATTTAAAMTATAGGGAGAGGTAACTGAGTTGGTAGAAAGAAAAGATTCTCAGATGAAACAGAATGATTTTTCTTTCATGCTTTTAAATCAAGGGAGGTGCTTTCAGTCAAACTCAGCCCTGGAASGGTCCAAGGTCAGGTTGGACAGGGGTTGGAGCACCTTGGGATAGTGGAAGGTGTCCCTGCCCATGACTGGAGGGGGGAATTCCATGATCCWCAAGGTCCCTGCCACCCTAAACCATGCTGGGATCCTGTGATAAACTCCCCAAACTGGACTGATGCTGCTGGATGGGGTGACAGTCCCTTATCCTATAAAATACRCAGTCCTTTATCCCATAAAATACCCAGTCATAAACTCTGAGAGCTGAATCCACCTTGGTTAAATTAACAACTATCAATTAAATGACTCCTCCAAGAGAAGTGTTTAGGCTCCTTCTGTGGCTGGCAGACAGAAACAGACACTTCCAGCTGGTGATTTATCTCATATTAACTTGGCAGAGAAGGARCAGGGATGAATCCTCCTCTGAAGGCCTTCCCAGCTGTCCATTAAGCACCAGTACCTCACAAACAAACAAAATTAAAGATCTGATTTGAGAGGGCAAAGTTTCATAAGGCAGATCCTTCCAAGAGACAAGGAATTTGTTTTGATGTTCCAAAATGAATATTTGCCTTCCTGTCTGAGGCTGATCCTGACTCCAGAGTTCACTCTGGCAGAGTTGTGAAAGGGACACAAATAAAGGGAGAGCCAATCTTTTGGATTCCATTATTCTGAGCTGTAAAAATCACAGAGCACTTTGGGATCATTGTGGGAACGGGAGCTTCAAGGATATGAAATCCCTGCATTTCATTATCTGAATGTCACCACTCACAGCACTCCAGTTAAAACTCCAAACAGGCTTTTAGTACAAACACTCATTAAACCCTGGGAAGAAAAATGGGTAATTGTGATCAGTGTTGGAAAGAGTCAGATATTTTCTGTGTATTTAATTACTTATGCAGCCAGAAAATGATGTTCCACTGCCTCACACTCCCTTTATGAAATGTTCCAAGGCGGTCTCAGCTGCTTCTGGTTTTCCACTTGGGAATATCACAAGGAGTTTGTGCTGTCAGTGTATTTGCCCATAAAAATTGAATCATGGGAGAACATAAAGTCAACAACCAAACTGAGTCTGAAAGGTTTAACAACTTCCATGCTTAGTCAGTAATTTGATGGCTCCCAAGGAAACCTGGGTGTAGGAACTCTGCCAAGATTTTTCAGATGGAAGGTGTCTCTGCAAATATTCTTAAAATGAGAGGATCCAGCAGTGATATTGCAAAGTTTCCAGCTCAGACAAGGCTCAGGGAGAACAGAGCAAGGGGAGGATGTTGTGTGCTCAAGAAATCCTCTCTGTTAATGCTCTGACTCAGATGCTGCTGAGATTTTGTGCCAACACAGGATAAACATCAAAGGGTGATGCCCTGATAGGACAGAGGAGCTGAGCAGGGCCAGGAATTTCTCAAGGACTGCCTAAAAACCCCCCACAAAATTCTGCATGCTTTTGTTTTTCCAAGGTGGAAATTATTTTGTTGTGGACATGGCCTAGGTCAACTCTGGATTTGCTGTTTGCCTGCAGACAGCACCCAATGTTCTTCAGGCCTGGGTGACTCTTTKCCCCCCATGTGCCTGATGGGATTATTTCCACCTCCACCTCCAAGGTTTTCTGGTGCTGTGGGTTTGATACGAACATGTTTTTTACTCTGCAGAGGACAGTGTGCAGGGATGGGCCCCACCAAGGAGCTATGGAATCATGGAATGGTTTGGGTTGGAAGAAACCTTAATGACCATCTTGTTCCACCCCTACCATGGGCAGGGACACCTTCCACTATCCCAGGTTGCTCCAAGCCCCATCCAACCTGGCCTTGGACATTTCCAGAGATGGGACAGCCACAGCTTCTCTGGGTAACCTTTGCCAGGCCCTCACCACCACCACAGTCAAGAATTCCTTCCCAGTGTCCTATCCAGCCCTGCCCTCTGGMAGTGGGAAGCCATTCCCTGTGTCCTGTCATTCCATCCATTGTCCCAAGTCCCTCTCCAGCTCTCCTGGAGCTCCTTCAGGCACTGGAARGGGCTCTGAGGTCTCCCTGGAGCCTTCTCTTCTCCATGCTGGACATTTCCAGCTCTCCCAGCCTGGCTCCAGAGCAGAAGGGACTCCTGACTCCAGCCCTTGGAGAATCTCTGTGGCTTCCTTGGACTCACTCCAGGAGCTCCACATCCTTGTACTGAGGACCCTAGAGATGGATGCAGTGCTCCAGGTGGGGTCCCACAAGGAATCACTGGTGCCATCTGTTGTTTTTTGCTCCCTTTGGGGTGTCAGGACCAGGCAGATTCTCAGCATGTGTGGGATGGRCTTGGAAAATCCCAATTCCCAGGACACAGCTCTGCTTATCAGCSCCCTTTGCTTCCAGTGCCAACCTTGTCACCACATTTGTTACACATTAAATGTGTCAACTACATTTTATAACTCAAACTACCCTGACCAACCCTCAGTTTAATTTTGTGTCTCTAAAAATATGTGAAAAACTTTGATCAGTGAGGAAACAGYGCTTGTGCACCACAGTGTGCACAGCAGTGGAAAGGTTTTGTTGGAATTCTGGCAGCACTTACTCATAGTTTGTAAGTCACGTTGTGTAACCAGAACGTAGGAAATGGGAAAAGGCAAAACAGGACATTTTTTTGGAAGGAAACTTTATCAAAATCTCACAGAGCAGTGCARGGTTTGAGATGTGGAATGAACATTCTGCCTTTCAGCCTCTCCCAGTGGCTTTGGAGCAGCCCAGGAATCCTTAATGCTAAAAATGGCCACMAAAATTGCTGTTCTTAGCCAAGGAGGTGACAGCAGCTCCTTACCYGGAGTGACAGAGTTATTGGACTGAGACTTTGTGTCTCCTTGCCAAATCCCATCTCCCTTATCTCACTAATTACAGATGGAATGGAGTGGAAACAGCCCAAACCAATTTTCAATAAAAGTGACCACAATCTTTGATTGAAGTMGCTTTGTTTCTGCAGAGGGCAGGGCAGGAAACACAATTGCTGCTCCATGTTRGAGCTGGATGGGGCTGTGACAACCTGGAATAGCGGAAATTGTCCCTGCCCATGGCTGAGGGTTGGAATGAGATGATCCTAAAGGTCCCTTCCAAATCATTTTATAATTCTATTTTTAGCCTTTAATAAAATAAATGCAATTCTTGCTAATAAATAAATAAATAAATATAATCTTGCTTATAAATAAAGGTTCTGAGGTCTGAGACAAGCACTGAACCCTTGAGGGGGAAAAATATTTCCTCATGGTTTGAATCCCCACTGGAATAACTTGTTAGGTTATCTTGGGTGCCCTAAAAGGTCAAGAAACTTTCTGGAAAACTTGAACTAGTTACAGACTTTTCATTAAAATTGCTCCTGTGAGATATTTTATATTTGAGATAATTCCATGCTTGGGATCTAATTTCTATTTCTGGTGTCACAGGACTGGTGGATTTTGCCATGRGATATGAGGTTCCAGACCTTCTGCCACATCAATGGCTGCCCCAAACAGAAATWTTTTGGGGCTGAAAAAAGGATTTCTTGGCCTGGTCTGTCCTYGGTGTGCTGCAGGCACAGAATGGCCTGCAGCAAGACCATCAAGTTCTATAATCAAGAAAGTAATTATTTAATGAATTTTTATTGTGTTTTTTTTTTCAATTCCTGTAAATTTTAACCTTATCTCATGATTTTTGAATGTTTGTGGCTGCCCCAATTGCAAAGACCTGGTTTTGCAAACAGTTTTCCTGCATGGGAACACACATTTCATAAATTAATAACATTTTTAACCTGAACATATTTGAAAGGTTCATCCTGCTTTTAAAACCAAGTAGTTTTCCTCCCTAACTATAAAATCTTTTCTGGAGTTTTCTCCCAATCATTTATGACTTATTTTTACCTTTATGTTCTTCTAAAGGAGCTGGAAGATGGAGTTAATTGTTCCAGCTGGATGAGGGCAGAGGGAATGACAAGAGGATGAAAAAGCTGCACAGTTGATTATTAGATAGAAAAGAGGGAAAAATCCCTTGAGTTCTCAGATTTCTGCTGCAGAAAATGACCTCTTGTCAAAATCCGTGGCAAGATCTTGTATTTCTCTTGYGCCTTGCTTCATGGCATTCATTTTCCCTGAAAATTTCCCTGCTAACTGGGCTTTTCTGGACAGAACACCTCCTTTCCCTGCTACCAAATGTCCTTTGATGTCTTTTTGATCAGTTATAGATGGGGTTTATACTTGTTTATTCCAGCCCCAGGACATTCCTATGGATCTTTTTAAAACTCTGTTTGTTGGAGATGTAGAATTACTCAAAAATCCAGGTTGGAGATTTTGAAAGGGTGTTTTTCATCTGGAGAAAACAGCTGGAAAAGTGRAGCCAGGGTGAGCAGAATCAGGTAAGGAGGCTGCTCAGTGTTTTTGTCTGAGCAGCAGCTGCATCCCTTGGGTTTCAAAGGACTGAGGTAAAAGCTGCTMTAACCAAAGATTCCAGAGCTGGAAAACCTGGTGGAAGAGTCAGGACAAAAAAAAGATAAGGAACCTGTAAACCCTCAGAACCAAACAGAAAAATAGCCTTTATCCTATAGCAGGAAGGATTCAGAAAAACACTTTTTTTTCCCTCTTATTCTTCCATGTATCCCTTTTTAAGGCTTTTTTTAAAATCTCCCTCTGCCTCATCTTTTTACATATTTAAAAATGTGGGAGAATGAACAGTAATTCACACAGGCAGAAATTTGGGAAATTCCTAGCAATGTTCCTTGGACAATAAATAAGGAAGAAGGAAGAAGCAKTTCTTGAGTCTGAAATTCCTGCAGGTCCAGCTGGGTGTTCCTAAAAATGCTCATCTGCCATCAGGAAAACAATGAAAATAATGTCCATTAATACACAAATATTCCACTAAAAAAAAAAAATTAGGGTAAGAAGGCAGCTCCTCTTCCCTTGCTCTCTCAGGCAGCTGCTGGTGACGTATCTGGCCACTCTAATCTTAGAATCATGGAATTATGGGATGGCTTGGGATGGAAGGAGCCTTAAAGATCATCTGGTTCCAACCCATGGACAGGGACTGCTTCCACTAGCCCTGGTCACTGAGTCCCACCCAGCCTGGAATGACCCCCAATTAAAATGTGCAGGTCGATCCTCTGTTTATCCTGCACATGATTTAAAAAGTGGGTTTGAAAACAATTTAGGAGGTAATCGGGGACTTATCAGCTGAATACTGTCAGCATCTAAATCCCAGTGAACAAACGAGAAACCTGCAGGAAAAAAAAAAAAAGTGTTTTAAACAGGAGCAGGATCAGAGTGGAGTCAAAAAGCAACAAACCCCTTTGCCCCCAACCCCTCAGGGTGGCTGAGGTGATGGAAGAAGGGATTTATTAGCTCCTGGTCGATGCCAGCAGTGGCTTGGGGGTCAAGAGCTCATTGTACAAAACTCTTTTAACTGCAAGATGCTTCTGTTAATATTTCATGCCTAGGGGACCCCATAAAACTGAGTAGGAATTTAGTGTTTTGTTTCAGGCTGCTCTTTATGCCTCTGTATATTTTAAGACTTTTAGAAAAAGGAAACAGTGAGCAGAGACTCAGCTCTGGTGCCAAATTGAGAATTTCTGCTTCACAAAGGAAATACCTGCACCCAGTGGTGGGAAAGATTTGATGTCTCTGAGTTATCTAGCTGCTAAAGCATTCCAGGGATAGGACATCCACAACTTCTTTGGGAATTCTCTTCTGGTGCCTMGCGTCTCTCCTAGTGAAGATTTTCTTCCTTCTATCCAACCTAAAGCACCCSTCTTTGSAAGTGYTYAAGGTGAAATKGCKGRATCTTGGAGCAGCCTGGTCTAGTSGGTGTCCCTGCCCATGGTAGGGGTGGGAACTGGGTGATCTTGAATGTCCYTTCCATCCCAAACCATTCCATGATTCCATCACCCATTGGAGAATGGCCCAGAGTGCTTGAGCACCCCCTTGCTTGGACATGGAGGCAGGATGTGACCAAAACTGCAGGATTTGAGCTCTGGGAAACCTTTTATGCCCCTCATCCAGAAATAATTTTGTTGTCTGAGCACCACTTTTTTTTCCCCCCACAGATCTTCTGCTCCTCAGCTCACTCTTTCCTACCTCTTTAATCACTTTGTTCTGCTTTTTCCTTTTCTTGTCACTTTGAGGGATTAAATTCTCTCTGCACATTTCCCTCTGCTCCTTCAGAGGTTGCCTGAATTCTTCCCAAGAGCCAGCCCTGCCTTCCAGCAGACCTTTGTCTTTCTTTCTCCCACAGATAATTTGCTGAGGGAGTTTTTATCTTCTCAGCATAATCTTCTTCTTCTCTTTCCCCTTTTTTTTTTTTCATCTTCTCCGAGTTTTAACGATTCTCCACAGACAATCAGCCATCTGTAGATCTTACCTGTGTGGCTTCTCCTCATTTAAATGAGGATAAATGCCACTAATGAGTTTTGAAAAGAAGSAGCTCCGGAGGAATGTGGAATGAGCAGGGAAAGGAGAGGCTGGGAATCTCAATTAGCCAGTGCCTGGGGAACTTCTGCCACAAGGATGAGGGAGCTGGGGCACCTCAGGAGCTTCGAGAGCAGGAAAGTTCTGGGTTAGAAAGGGGTGTAGGGTCATCCTGYTGTCTCTGCTGTTATGGGACTGGGCAGTCCTGGAAAAGGGCCCAAACAGCCTGGAAAAATCCTGAAATATTATTTTTAACATCCTGAGGATGTGTTTRTTCCCATGAATGCTCCTGATGGATTGAAATAAGCAGATGCTCCATGTCCAGCAGCAAAATCCACCTGCACCAATTCCATTAAAACTCTTYACCTAAGTTCTGAGCAGATTTTGGAGGGTTTTTATGGCCTTTTCCACCCTTTAAGCTGCAAAGGGTAACCAAGAAGGTTAAATTAAACCTACTGACTTTACTCTTCATTTATTTTGGTTTAAACATGTGAGTGGTGGTAAGTTTAAGCCCTGAACTTTTTCTTTCTGTAGGAGAAGCAGAATTTTAAGGAAATAGTCAGAAAAATCTGTATTAGCATTTTATGGGGTGAATGGAGGAATTTAACTTTCGTAACTCTCTAAGTTCAACTCTTCTGCACACTTACAGCTCATCAAGTCAGCAAAAGTATCAACAGTTGGACTGGATATAAAATCACAAAATCATGGAAYGGCTTGGAAGGATTAATGATCACCTTGTTCCCATTGCCATGGAAATGTCAAGTTAAGGAAGAGAAAATTGATATTGTGAGGAGTCAACCTCAAGGTCAAATCACCATCCCAGGCTTTTACAAATAAAAAAATCACAGCATTTAATTTCTGGAATTTGTACCCTGCTCTGACACTGGCTCCTCACCTCATCCAAGGGAAAAAAAAATCATYGAGTCCTTAAGGTTGGAAAAGACCTTTGGAATCATCAAATCCAACCATCAACCACCATGTTCAAAACTAAACCATGTCCTTAAATCTGCATGTTTTTTGAACACTTCCAGGGATGGTGACTCCAYCACTTCTCCGGGCAGCTGTTCCAATCTTTACAACCCTTTCCATGACAAAGTTCTTCCTAATATCCAATCTAAACCTCTCCTGACCCAACCTGAGCTCGTTTTCTCTCATCCTGTCACTCATTACTCGGAAGAAGGAAGAGATTCCCACTTGGATCCAGCCTCTTTTCAGGGACATGCAGAGAGTGAGGCCTCCCCTCAGTCAGGATCCCATGGACAGGCATCCCATGGACTTTATTCCCTTGAACTGAAAAATAATTAAAGACATCCAGGGTTCTCCAGCTCTGGAGCAGCATTTTTAGCCCAGGACAAAGACTCAGTTATTCCCTGAGCAGGAAAAATCCAGTTTCTCCTTGGTCAGACTGGAAACCACGGAGGAGCCCTCTGGAATCTCTTCCTGCTCTCACAGGAGCCCGTGGCATGATGGAAAGATTGTTTAAATCCAAACAGCAAAATGAGTGTTAATGAGTAATTAAGCAGAAACACCTGCAATGAACATTGTTATTGCCATTAACTGAGTGTCCTCATGGAAATTTATGGAAAATACCATCAATGGGAGCACCAGGAAAATATTTTGCAGCACAAATTCTGCTTTCTGCACATCTGAGTGGGTTATTTGACCTCAAGAAAACAAAGCCATTATCTGGGAATGCTTCTCCTCTTTTAGCACAATACAAAAAATAACAACARCTCCTGCAGCCTTTGATCCCTTGATTTGTTGGGAGGATTTTCCAGATGTTTCATTAATGCTGTTCAGGATTTCTGGCTTTTATCACTTTTAGACTCCATTTTTTTTCTCTACAGCGGAATGAGATTTTCATTTCTGCACCAAAATAACCTTTGCTCACCTCAGAGAGGAGCCAGATCTCTCCAGATCAGATCTCTGGTTAACAAATCTGGATCATTCCCTGTTTTAACATCAAGAGGGTTTTGTTCCTGTTTTCTGACAGATATAAATAAAGCTTTAAATTGAGTATATCCTTATGGGCTGTARATACATCCTCCACAGAATTCTCCTTTTTTTTTGAGGAATATTGGCATTAAGGTGTCCTGGATGGTTCCCATACAGGGATCAAACTTACAATCTATTTTAATTGATTTTCATTTATTTTACTACACAAAGTAGTAAATACAACAAGTAATACAACCTATTTTAATTTATTTTACTTTGTTTATTAAAATAAATTAAAGTCAATTAAAATAGGTTGTAGGTTTGATCCCTGCATGAGTCATTTACGTAAGAGTTGGACTCAATCCTTGTGGGTCCCTTCCAGCTGAGAATATTCATGGAATCTATGAAAATAGTAATAAAATAAAATAAAATAAAGAAGTGTATTTTATATTTTCCAAGTGGTATAAATATGTGCTTATTTAATACACATGTGTGTATAAATATATTTTTATATATATATATATATTTGCTACTGTCATTTCTGTGCACTCTCTTATGTATTTAAATTCAACCAATTAAAATTCAACTCAGAGTATGATTAAAACCCAGGTTGGAATTTCTGGCTTTGCTAAAACTGTTGGGATTTTTGCCACTTGTTCCAATCCAGTCAGGAATTCCCTTCCCAAGGGCTCAACATCATCATTAGCTCATTCCTCTCCTCTTGGGATTCGCTGCCTTGTCTCAGTCCTGGGAGTTGATGCCCAGGTTGTGGAAATACCTTGCATTGTCAAAGGAATGTTTTTGGAATTTCCAAAAATGCAATAAAAATACAACAGCAACCTTGGAAATTCRCCCTTTCCTGAAGTAATTGAAAAATCCTGGCACAACTGGGATACCCTGAGAAAGCTGCAGCCCAGAATTCCAATTATTTTGGGTTTTAATCTTTTTTTTTTCTCTTTATTTGTCATTTAATCTTACTAGGACCCACCAAAGGGAATTTTGTTTGCTTATAATTACTATCAGTCTTTTTTCCTCATTGGATAATGGATCTGGCATCTCTCTGTATAGAGCTGCTGTGTCGTGTTTATGCTTTTTTTTTTTTTTTAATTATCATTTTTCAGCACCTCTCCTTTCCTGTTGAGGGTGGGAGGGGAGTGTAAACTCTCCCCACCTGATTTCCTGATTTTATCAACTCCAAATCCTTGAAGCCTGAACATAACCTGCTGTCAGACAGGTCATGCAAACTGAAAAACAGGATAAATGCTGGGTCAAGCTGGAAAATCCTTGTGTTGAACAAATAAATAAAAGCCAGGACAACAGAAGAGCCTTCGARGGATTTTTATCTCTCATCCAGCTTTGTATTTTCAAGTTGCTTTCCACAGATAGGGAATCACACAATGGGTACCTGACAAATGTTCACCTGAAATTCTGGAGCTAGAAATTGAAGAAAATCATAAACAATGCAGGACTCAGGATAAAGTAATGAAATGCAATAAAAAACRGGAGAGATAACAACGTTCTTACAGAATTAGGATAAAACTGGGAATTGAATCAGCCTTTTCTGACTCCAAGAAGGGAATTTTATTATGAAAAAATGACAAACTCCCTTTCCTTAAGTGTATTTTGCTGCTACAAGGTTGGACGGGGTTTGGAATAACCTGGTTTAGTGGAAGGTGTCCCTGGCCATGGCAGGGAAGTTGGAATGAGTTGATCCTTAAAGCTCCTTCCAACCCAAACCATTCCAGGTTCCTCTGATTCCACCCTTGATGCAGAGCATCCCCTTGAAGGATTTTTCCTGGGATGTGGCATTCCAGAAAGTCATGGGAATTCAGAGCACAGTGATCCCAAGTCCAGGAGGGCTGTGCTAAATGAGCATCTCATCCCAGCAACATTTCCATGATCCATTCCCATTTAAAATATTCCAAGCTCTACTGTTAACCTATGAAAGTTGTGTTAAAACATGAAAGAAGTTTCTGAGCAATTTATGGCTGAAAGGCTTTTCCCCTTTTCTCCTTTCTCAAAGTTTTTTTATTTTGCTGGAAATTTAAATAATCACCCTGCCCTAAGAGCAGCTTYTTGCTTGAACAGGTCCTAGACAAAATCCTGACCTGGGTCTAAGGACGATCAGGCCTAAAATTCAAATGAGGACTAAGAGATTAACCCTGGAAGCAAACAGGCTGCTAATTGCCTGGTTTTAGGAAGATAATTAATTCCACTGCAGCTCACACTGGCGGAATTAGGGCAATAAATTGGATTTTGGAAGTCGTACTGGACACCATAAATGACCAGGTTACATCGGATATTCACATCTGAAGCAGTTATTGAACGTGGTGCCCATGTGTTGGGCCTCTTAGCATGATTTGATGCCCAAGGGATCCCTGGAATCCCAGAATATCCTCAGTTGGAAAKGTCCTACAGGGATCAGAGAGTCCAGCTCCTGGCCCTGCAAAGGACAACCCCAAAATTTGTCTGACAGAATTATCCAAATTCTTCCTGAACTCTGGCAGAACTGCTGTTGGAACCACATCCTCAGGGATACTTTACAAAGAGAGAAAGCACCACAGCAACTGAAATCTGCATTTCTGAGCACATCAGTTAAAATAATCCCAATTTGGGAAACTCCTCCTTCGCTGGATTAGGGATTTGAGGTGACTCAAACCAGAGTGGCAACTTGCAGCTTGTACAAAACATTTCTGAGTGCAACGTGAATAAAAAGAGGTTTAAGGGTAAAATATTAGATTTGGTTTTCCCAGCTGAGTTTCCAAAGAATTTTATGATTYGGTTTTGCAGCCAGAACTTCTCGTAGCTCTTTTTCAATACTCCTATTCTGTAAACAGCAGCAAATTGTAGAAAAAAGGTGCCCATCATGTGCCATTTTAACCTGCTCCCAATTTCTTTGTTTTTATTTTTAAAGGACTTCACAGCAGCAACTTTGAGATATTTTTGCAATTWAAAAAATTAACTGTTTTGTTCTTCTAATTTATTTACTAAGGAGTTCAAAAGGTACAATTTGGGTGGTGAAAATTACCCTGTGGAAGTTGCTTCCCATGCTGTGAGAGACCATCCAGCACCCAGAAAAGGGATCATTCCCACAGCTGGGATGATCCATGAGCCACTTTGGTAACAGGAGAGCATTCCCTGTTTTTTTGAGTCCAAGGCTTTTATTAATGGGCTGTGAAGGGGGAAACAGGGCAGGGARTGTTGATGAGGAATTACACACTGAGAGTGCTGAAAACAGGTGAAAAAACTCCAGCACTCGCCGATTCCCTGGATTTCAGAAGTGGACATTCCAGAGAGGTGAGGGAGCTGCACAGCAACAATTTCTTCATTGTGCCAAGTTTCACCTGTTTTTATTTTCSTGCTGCCTGCAGGTCCAGGAGGGCATTTAGCCCTGACAGGATTTTGTCCCATTGCTGGGCAAGTTGCCATTGAAAGGAATTTGGGTCCACAAACAATAAACAATAAAAAATGGATGATTTATTGGTGTTTCTTTGGGTGTGAAGTGCCAGCCCAGCAGAGCTGAGATAAATCAGGATCTGTTTCTTTCCACTGGCTGCAAAGAGTCCCTGGGAGAACCAGCCCAGCTGGAGAGCTCTACCATGAAAATCTCACAGATTAGAAAAATAAACCTCATTGTTTTGGTGATAGCAGTGGAAACATCCTCATTTGACAGTGCTCAAATGATATTTATTGTCAGATAAAATGCAGGTGCCTGTTTTAGGATGTGAAGAAACAGTGATTTTTATACACATCCCCCTCAAGTCCTCCTTGGCAGAGYTGCTCTCAATCCCTTCATTTGTGCTCCTCTTGACTCTGAACTTTTCTTTCTGGGAGGAATTTTGCTCCCCCAGAATCCTGAGGATCATAGGGAACATTTTTGTAAACACGCAACTGAGTAGGAACATGTCTTTAAGCTACTCCTGAGCATGAAAATTTTGGGGAGTGTGGCTGAGCGAAAAAAACCACAGAAACTGGAAAAATCTGGGCTGCTGGGTCAGGCTTCCTCCTTCAGACCATTCCCTAATCCACCAGTGCCTGAAAAATTGGTGCCAGAGAACAATTYCTTCATCATCTGAGAAATGGGAGCTACCCCAACATCTGGAAAGGAGGTGGAGCATCCTCTGAGGAGGGGATTTTGGGGTCACTGCCCTGAGCTTGGGAACAGACAGGAATTCAGTTTGGGAAGAACAATTTCAAAAGCTGACAAGCTCAGATGGGGAGGGAATTCCTTRATTAACAAATTTTTCCTATTGCTTATTTTGAAGATGCTTTGGAGTAGCCAATATAATGGAATATATTCTCATGGAATATCCTAGGTTGGAAGGACCCACAAGGATCATCACTGCAATCTGTAAATGTCCATTTATGGCCCAAAGGGATCATTATCCTTTAAGTGAGGCAGCTTCTCCCCTTGTCCAACAAACCCAACCCAATATTGCTCAGTTTTGTCTATAAATCCCCACTTCATCTCTCTGTGTGACTCCCTCTCCTCCCAGGCCAGTGCTCATCCCAGGAGCGATAAAAGCATTAATTTACAAGGAAAGGATTATGACTGAACTTCAGCCATGCGTGACTGGAGACCCAAATCAAGCCAATAATTGATTTTTCCTCCTTCCCTCCTGTCAGATCCCCATCTCTCAGCCTTGGCCTTTTGATTTATAACCCTGCTATTACAAACAAGTAAGTTCCTCCAATTGCAATTTCAATAAACTATTGATTTTTCTCTCGACTCTTTTTCTGTGCACTGTTCATCCAGAGTTCCACAGCTTCCCCTTCATTCTGATATTTGTATTTCCAGACTGATTCCTTCCTCCAGGATGAATCATCCTGCTTGACAAAGGAATTCTTCAACTATGGAGTGGAGGTGAAAGATCAGGACAGGCAGGTTCACGGTATAAAAGAGTTATGGGTTGTGAGGGAGCTGGTTTATGTTGGATATTAGGAAAAATCTCTTTGTGGAAAAGGTTGTCACGCATTGGGACAGGCTGAACAGGTGRAGCCACCATCTCTGGAGRGATTTAAAAGAAGTGTGGATGTGGCACTTGAGGATATGGTTGGCTTCATGGTTGGACTCGATGGTCTTAAAAGCCTTTTTCAACCTGGATGATTTTTTTTTAAAGAGCCATTGCTTCCATTGAAGGAAAACTCTCAATTTCTCATTTTCTCCAGATTTCTTTTTTTAGGACKTACCTATTACATCTATTTTTAGTTCAATGAGTTGAACCTTTTGATGACTAAAATTATTAACTCAGGAATTTATTTTCTAAATACTTCACTTAGAAAGAGTTCCACCTCTGCAAGATCTGTTTTAGTCTGCAAAACATCAACAACAAAATCCAACTATAACCCCCAAAAATTCCAATTAACAACTTTTTTCAGTCTTATTTTTTCCATCTTTTTATATTTTAAAATAAAATAYAGCAGTTAATTCTGATGCTTTTCTGGTACCATGGAGCACTAAAACAACTCCATGTACTTTACAACAATAAAGGATAAAATTTTTCTGGCAACTTTCTCTGAAAATATGTCAGCCACGCCTGAAATCCTCATTTAAAGTCCTGAATATGCCATGGAATGAAGATGTGAGTGCCTAATATGGCCAAAGCAACACCAAGAACATCTGATTCCCCAAATTCCAGTGCCATGAATTCCTCTTGAAAATCTTGAGCCCAGGCTCCAATTTTTTAGCTTAARGGAGAGGCATCTACAGCAGATCTGGCAATAAATCTAAATATTAATGGGAGAATCACAGGAACCACCTACTAAATTCTGGAAGCAGGATTTGTTGGAGCTTGTCCATGCCCTGCCCAGTAACAAAAGCTATATTTGATTATCCTCAGTTTTAGCTGTTGTGGTTCAGGGCTTGAATCAAAGCCCAAGTAATTTCACTCTCTCTGCTGCTCTTTGCATGAGGTCATTTATGAACTCTTTCCATTCTCATTCCAAATCTGAATTAATGTTCCCTATTCATGGCTGGAAAACCTTCTTAAGGGGATGATCAGGTTGCCAGAACATTACAAAGGGGAATGCCAGCCTTGAAGATGCCTGAACACCAAAAGGCAGCCCTGGTGTGAATTTATTTTTATGGGARTTTCAAACAAAACCCTGTCCATAGGAAGTTCTTGGCAGAGACTGGATTCMGGTCCAGCTACAATTCCCAGGTAATAAATGAAAAATTCAAGTTTTTCCCTGCTTTTAAAAGTCCTGCCCTTTGAATGCATTGGGGAGGTTGAATTTATTGACATTTCTGCAGTGAAAATGGAAGCTGGAGATTCTGGTCCTTAATATCCAAGGAATTTATGTGGTCCCTTGAGTGGTTGTGAGCTCTGGGGGAGGCTGTGAAGTCTCTGCTTGTAGAACTTAGGTTGGAAAATTGAGGGAAAAGGAGGCTGGGGCAGGATCTGAAGTTCTCCCTTCTGAYAGCAGCTCTGGAAAATTTCATTTTTCACTCTAAAATTATTTCTCCTTCTGAAGAAAATTGGAATTTCCTTCTTCACTTTCCATCCATTTGTTTACATGAACTTTAATATTAAAAASGTTTAGATCAGGTCCATTGGAGATGCCTGAAGGTGTCTCTGAGCTGTGCTGCACAGGAGATCGAAGCAACAGGATTATGGTTTATCCTTGGAGCTGTGCAAGAATCCTGGTAATTCCTCCTTATCRCTTTTATTTCCAAGACTTTATGGTCTAACACGTCAATAAGGCAAGAAAATTATTATCTCATCCCTAATTTGTGCTTGGAAACCGGCCAGTAAATGGGAAAGCTTTGAGAAGGCAGCAGCATCTTCCAGAAAAGAGGAGAAATGCAGCTTCCAGACAATCTGATCACAGGGAAAAGGAKATAAAAGCATGGCAAGTCCTCTACCTTGTTATTTGCATGATGGGAATCAAGGTTTTTACAGGAGGAAAATCTTCAGGGAGGAGARTTGGGAAAGGTGGTAGAGGCTGATCCAGGGTGAAAGGATCGTGGGGTGTGGTTGGAGTATCTGGCAAGGTGATRAGAGGGTGATAAGGGACCCTGAGTGCTTTATCTTCCCTCCTGCTATTCCCTGATCTTCCAGTCATGGAAAAAAAAAAGGGTTTCCACATTTCTAAGTGATTAATGGATTGTACTGGGGTACAACCTTGCCATCCTTGATTCACACTTCATCCATCCTGAATCCAAATCTCATTGCACACATTGGAGAAAATAATTGTCCTTTATTTCTATTGCATTGAACTCTTCTCCACTCCCATACTTGTGAGGCAAGCTTGTCCAAAGAAACCTTCACAGATGGAGCTGTAAGGGACAGAAACATCTGGAGAAATGACAGGAAACAGGAACTTTTTGTGCTGGATCCTGGCCCCCCTCCAAGCCTATGTGCCATTTGTGAGGATGAGCTGGACAAGAGATGGGGCAGAGCAGGAGGAGAATGGTTGARGTGGAAAATCATTTGTGCAATTACATGAAAAGGAATCTGCACCTCAATTTCAAGATTGGTTTCACCCTGTGGAACTTCCTGCAGGTCTCCAGGGCATTTAAATGAGATTTGATTATTCCTGCAGGTTATGAGGAGCTAAACAGCTCCAGAGAGTGGTTTGGACCTGAGAGGACTGAGTAAATCCTTAGGTTCCTTCAGCTGGGTAGAGAAGAAGCTTATGGAGCTCACAGATCAGACCTAAACCCTTGGAAGCAAAGAAATWAATCTCCAGATCCACTTTTACTTCTCAAAACCCATTTACGATACATTATTCTTTGAATTTTGTCTCTTTCAGAGGATGTCAGTTTGTCCTGTTGYGTTCTGAACCTCGGGCATTTTGTGAAAGGATTTTGTGGAAGATTTTATGGACATTTTTTCCCTCCCCATCCTTCCACACTTCCCTATTGAACAACATTTCTCTCCAATTAAGATATAAAGCTAAGGCTTAGTGGAAGAATCATTACTTTACCAGTTTGTGACTCATAAAATTGCAACAACTGCTCTACCTCATGTCAACGGGGGGTAATTAACCACAATTATCTAYGGCATCAGGTTGGGGATTTATTCTAAGCCAGAGGTGGTGGAGCAGAGCTCAAGTGCCCACTGGACRGAGATCCTTTTTTCACAGGCCATGAAATACAACCAAAGGTGTTTTTTATCCCCCAGCAAGCTGGGAAGATGTTCTTAATAGGGTTTTTAATATATTTTAATTGTGGAGGTTTTATTTTTTTTTWAGGAAATACACAAAGACGCTGTAGCAAAATGGGACAGGACCACTTTTACTGACGTCATCCCTCTTGTGGGGTGAGAAGGAGAAGAATATTCCCACCTTTASAGCAGAATCAAGGGAGCAGGAGGTGCTGGGTGCTGAATAATCTGTGCTAGATTTTGGGGCTGAGGTTCTGCCTCAGCCATGAACTGCTTTTGGCCTAGTTTTGGAAAAAAAAAATTCAAATAATTGTGTCAGCTTGGGGACAGCTCCAGGCTGAGGGAGAAGAAGGAAAAGGAGGCACAGGGGGGACCTTCTGGCTCTGCACAACTCCTGACAGGAGGTGAGTCAGGGCAGGGTCAGGCTCTGCTCCCAGGGAACAGGGACAGGATGAAAGGAAACAGCCTCAAGCTGTGCCAGGGGAGGTTCAGGTTGGACATCACTGGGAATTTCTCCTTGGAAAGGGTGGTCAGGCATTGGAAAGGGATGCTCAGGGAGTGATGGAGTCCTCATTCCTGGTGGTGCCCAAGGAATGTCTGGATGAGGCACTGAGAGCTCTGGGCTGGGTGACAAGGTGAGGATCAGCCACAGGTTGGAGTTGATGATCCTGGAGGTCTTTTCCAAGCAAAATGATTCTGGGATTCTGTGAAATTCTTCCCTGTGAGGGTGGTGAGGCCCTGGCACAGGGTGCCCAGAGAAGCTGTGGCTGCCCCTGGATCCCTGAAAATGTTCCAGGCCAGGTTGGACAGGGCTTGGAGCAGCCTGGGACAGCAGGAGGTGTCCTTGCCCATGGCAGGGGTGGTATGAGATGTCTTGAAGGTCCATCCCAAACCATCCCATGATTCTGTAATTCTACTGAAATCTCTTCTGGTTCTGAGGCCTCTTTTCATGGCACTGAAATAATTTGGAGCAGCACAAAATTTTGTCCTGTAAACAGATGAAAATTTTTCTGGCACCTTCCTTCCTTGAAAGTYTGTCATGGATGTCATTACCCAAAAYCAGATGCAAAACAAACCWGTCAAATACTTGAYTTCTTAATTTTATTTCCAAACAATTCAGAGAAATTATTATTTTTTTTCTCTTTTGATCATGAAAGAGGCCATCACAAGTTTGAGATTCAACCCACACTCCTGCCAGGAGTGTTGTCTCCCAACCACTCCAGATCACTGTTGATGAAGACAACTTTGAAAAATGATTCATTTTCCACCCACTGCTCAAACCTTTTGCTGCCCCAAACATTAATTTATTCCTAAATTTAATGCCCTGTTCTTTTGTCTGCTCTGAAACACAATGTACGAAATGCAGTGGTTGACTGTGATGGGTCAGAAATCCCCATTTCTATAGGAACACAAGAGAAAAAGGCTTTAATATTTGATGGAGGGACTGTCAGACACCAGCAGAGTAATTTCCATGGCCTTTCCTTTCTCTGATTTCCTGAGTTTGAAGGAAACTGTAAAAAAAGTCTTTTCTGAAACCCCCTCCAGCTCACAGAGGTTACAGGAATTTATGGGCAGAACAAAATATTGCTGCTACATCCTGAGATTTCTTTAAAATTACACCCCAGAAATTTTTTATTTCCCATGGATTCCCACCTTCTTTATTGGCTGAAGATGTAAAATACAGGTGTATTTCTTAATATTTGTGAGAATATGGAGTGGTTTGTTGGAAAACCTGCTACCAATCCCAGTTTGGACATCCAGGAGCATGTGAGGCACAGGTTAGGCTGAGATTAGTCAGGGTCCTGTAGCTTTTATTTGGTGCCTGAARGAGAGGAGGTGTCTCCATGGCATCACATTTGTCCCTGGGTGCTTTGAGTCAGGCCCAGATTGAATCATGCCCAGATTTTTTTTCCTTCCACTGATTTTAACARCACATTAACAGCAGCAGGGAGTTCTAGTGGGTTTAAAATGCAAGGTAAGATAAAGGTAAAACACATAAAAGGTCCAAAATAGACACCAGAGTTACAAAGGTTTATAAAATTGCAATTTTTCAGGAAAAGCCCCAGTACTTCTAATTTATATTATAAAATTATATCCCTTACATGAAGAGGTGCAGTTTTTCACCCCAAATGACCTGATGAACCAGGAGACTGCAGGATTTTGGGAATGTTTTCAGCTTTACTTTTCTCAGGATCTGACATCCAGGAACTTCCTTTTCACCACTCTCTCTGGAGATTACTCTGCTTTAAAACTTCCCAGYGTGAAGACTTTAAAACTGAGTGACCTTCCTGTGACCAGTTTTCCATTCCAGTTTTAGAAATGCTCCTTGGTGGTGGGGATTAAACACAACCTGCTCAGGAATTTAGAGGAAGAATTTGTTAAATCTCCAACCAGAATCATTAAGGTTGGAAAAGATCTCTGAGATCACTGAGTCCAAAAGTTCTCCCAGCACTGCAAGGCCACCACTAAACCATGTCACTAAGTGCCACATCTACACAATTTTTGAGACGGTGATTCCACCACTCCCCTGGCCAGCCCCTTACAATGTTCAACAAGTCTTTCAGTGAGTAAATGTTTCCTAATACCCAATTTCAGCCTCCCCTGGCACAACTTGAGGCTGTTGTCTCTTGTTCCCTGGGAGCAGAGCCTGACCCTGGCCTGGCTCCACCTCTTGTCAGGGAGCTGTGGAGAGCCAGAGGTCCCTCCTGAACCTTCTTTTCCCCAGGCTGAGCCCCCACAGCTCCCTCAGCTGCTCCTGGCGCTCCAGACCCTTCCCCAGCTCCATTCCCTTCCCTAGACATGCTCCAGCATATTTTCCTCCAGAATGAAAGGAAACACCATTCCCTCCCTGTTCCAGCAATGTCCAAACTTCTGGGAGATTTGTCCACCAGGGAATCTTCTGTTTTATGAAGCCAGGAATCATACCTTGCAGGAATATCAGAATAATTCTTATGGATCATTGCTGCCCTGAACTGGCCCTAAGTTACTTTGTAGATCTTTCCCCTGTGGTTGATTAGAGAAGGTGGAGAAATGGCAATGAATCCACGATATCCATGGAAAAAAGGTGGCTGCCACTCCTGCCTCTGCCCCTGAACTGAGCTGTGACTTCCAAACATTTCACCCCTCCTGGGCTTTGCCTTTGCTGCTCTCTTGCCACGCTCCGTTAAATGCTTTGAAAACTGTGATGAAAGGAACTACCTGAGGATTTATGCCACTGAGGATTTATGACATTGCCAAATTCAGGGGCTTTTATCTCGGCGCAGCAGCTTCACCTCCCACCCTTTCACCCCCACCCCGCAGCTGGGAGAGGAACTTCAAAAAGTACAGTTGATATCGTAACGATGTTTTATTATTTCAATGATATTTTGTTATTTCAGCGATATTTTATTGTTTCATCAGCTCTCAGGGATAATAAACAGGGAATTAGGTTTGGGCTGTTCCCTCCTGGCCTCTGTGCTCCTTTCATGTTGACATTTCTCACTTGGAAGAGCTTCATCTGGAAATAGAGGTCAAGAGATATCTGCTGCCATGAGCACCACTGGCCATGGGGACATTTTGTGGTCACACATCATATCCCACTGGTCTCCCAGGGAATTTTCTGTCTAGGATATTTCTTGGGCTAAACAAGAGCTGTCTCTTATTTTACGACCCCTCTTTTCAAGGCCAGGTTGGATGGAGTTCTGAGCAACCTGGGATGGTGGAAGCTGTCCCTGCCAATGGCAGGGGGTTGGAATTAACTGACCTTTAAGGTGCCTCCACAAACCATTCCATGTCTCTACGACCAAGAAGAGGCATGTTGGGAATCTGATGAACACGTACAACTAGAAAACCCAGCACAGGTTATTTCATGCACTGGGAATCCAAAGAGTTGAGGGATATGGAAGAGTCTAAATGAGCAGGACTCAGCCAGAGCCCTGCAGGGGACTGACGAGCAAAAAATGACTTTGCTGGAGAATATTTCATCTCCTGTTAACAGAAACGAGGCACAGATCAACTCTGTGATCATTTGCACCTCCCTGGTACAGCCAATTTGATGGGTATCTCGATGATCAGTTGAGCTGGTGAGCAATTAAAATCTAATTTGCATCTGCACACGAAATTAAAATGCTGGATGGAATAATTTTTAAAAGCAGCTCCCTCTCATTGAAGGCAGCATTAACTGATTGTATCCATGCACAGGATGAGACAGATTTCTCCTCACTATGGGAGAGATGCTGCCCTGGAACTCAAGGAAATCTCTGCTTTGTTTAGCCGTCGATAAACGCTTCCAGCAGCTCTTCCAGGTAAAGATAAGGCTATTCCATGACTTCATTCCAGTGAAACCTTAACTACCACAATATCCAGAGTTTATTGTCCACAGAGGTTGCAATTTTCATGGCAAACTGCATTAAATAAACTGACTTGAGTGGATGTTGCAGCACAGGATTTTCTCTTTCAGCAATGTGGGCATCTCTGTCCTAAAGAGATGACAAAATTCTCCCAGCAGCCCTGGGATTGGGATGGGTGGAGTAGCCCCAGGCAAAAACCTATTTACACAGGAAAACCTGTGGATTTGTCAGGCAGGTGGGGAAAAGGCAGAATTTTTACTGTGGAAAAATATTGGGCAAGGTGATTTTTTATGTGCTTCAACACCCAGTGGAGCTGTGCCCACAGAAAACATAAAAACTCCATTTGCAGGGCTGTTTCATAAAAAGAAGGGGAAAAAAAAAAACATGTCAAAAGAATAGAAAGGTTTKGTTAAAAGCTGAGAAGGAAAAAGAAGTTTTAAAATGAAAATTCAGTTTGATCCCACCTACTTCTGAAGCACTGGAGCATTACYGATCCACAGAAATTTTCATTATTTTCTATTTTTAACCAATTTGGTTTAAGAAAAGTGTAAGGTCCTGAAGAAACTGAGCACCCTTTCTCTCCCGAAACTTTTGTGTATTAAGTAAGCAGTATAGTCAATATATTTTAAATATATATTTTTCTAAGACTGAAACTTGTCACCACTTCTACTCCAAGGATATAATTTTTTTTCTCTGCAAAATAAGCAGTTTGAGACCACACAGGTGGAAATTACCCCTGGGTCCACAACTTGTTGCTACAGCATTCCCTAAAGATTTTCTCCTGTTTCCAAAGCCAGGTAAAACCTGGTCCTGGCTGGGGCTCTCTGAGTGCTGAGTAGAAGCAGCTGTCCTTGTTTGAAGGATCTGGGAATGATGCCTTGGAATATCCAGCTCTGGGTGGTTTGGACACTGACTTGGCATTGGATATTAGGRAAAAGTTATTTRCTGTTGAATTTGTTGGAATGCAAACCTCTCTGAGTTCCTCACAGAGAGAGATGAATGCAGGGGTTGAATTAAAGCYTTTAGAGAAATTAAGATATATTTAGCCACACARRTATGAARCAGAAGTRTAGGTTTAAGTTTTAAATAAGTGCAAGTGTAAATTTTAGTTTTTAGTAAGTAGAAATATATTTTAARTGCCTTGAGAAACTGTGTTAGCTAGTAAAGGCCCTAGGGCCTAGTTTAAAGTTCAGTAACAGCTACAGATATTWAAAAAAGTAKCAGAACTTTGCTTGCATTTCTAGAACAGATAGAAGTATATGCATAAATAGATAGAACTATTCATATAAATAAACTTATACACATAAATTTTAAGTAAGAAAACAGATAGT
>JACDOX010000050.1:745415-755459 GCA_014549065.1 Cardinalis cardinalis
AAAAAGAAAAAGAAAAAGAAAAAGAAAAAGAAAAAGAAAAAGAAAAAGAAAAAGAAAAAGAAAAAGAAAAAGAAAAAGAAAAAGAAAAAGAAAAATCTGGTTTTTGCTGCTGGCCAGAAGTGTGTCCCACTCACCCCAGGCTTTGCATTGAATGTGACAGAAACCATCCTGACTTGCCAGTTTTTCAGCAGAGCAAAAGTCTCTGTTGAGAACCATAAATATTTTGGTGGCCCAGAAAGGTGATCCTTCCACAGAGAACTGTGTGTGAATTATTTAATGTTACTGGGATGTGTTTAGGGTTGCTGTCATAGTTTTAGGTCCCAAAGAAGGATCTCTGTGTTCTATGGCACCATTGAATCCCTCCTGGGAAAACACATTTCCAGCTCCACTGGAGTCCTCCTGCCACAGAAGAGAAGGGGAAAAAGGGCCCTTTGTGGCTTTCAGGTGTCTGAAGTGAAGGGTGTAACAAGAATCTTTCTGAATTCAGTGWTAAAAGCAAGGAGATGTATTTTTGGCAGGCAGAAGTTGTTCTGAGAGCAGCCAGCGGAACAAATTGCAACAATCACTTGACAAAATCTTCTAAATTAAATTTCAGATTAAAAAAAACCTCATGGAAATTAAGCTGATAATCCATGCATTAAAAGCAAAGCAAACCAGGCTACTTGAGAAGCACTTTGCAAAGAGGAAATCACAGCCCTACATCTCTAAGCTGGGAGTTTTTGACGCCCTGGTGCAGTGGAGCTGCAAGACCTTCAGATCACAGAGAAACTCTCTGTTCTCAGACTTTATCAGCTGCTTCACCCCCATCTTGTCCATGCAGTGAATATAAATTTATGCCAATAGAAATCAGAATAGACTCAGTTTTTGCTGAAACAGAATTTGCAGCCTGGTTGGAGTTTGCTGTGGCTGTAGTTCTGCATCTAATGTTCATCACTGTGCTCTGTGCATCCCCCACATTCAAGGATTTTTTTCAGGAGTTGGATTCACTGTTGAAAACTTTCCTTGTCATTTAAAGTCCTCTCACAAAGTGTCTCAGTGCCTGCAGGGCACAAGTTAATATTTTCTTCGGTTTAAATGTGTTCTGGTTGAGAYGATGACAAGAGGCTGCAGGGATGATACAGGATCTGCAGTAGTTTCAAAAAACATTAGTTCACAGAATTTTAGAGTGATTTGAGTTGGAAGGAAAGTTCTGGATTATCTCATTCCACCCCTCTGCCATGGGCAGGGGCCCCTTCCAGTAGATGGGGCTGCCCAAACTGAGTTTGAGTAGGACACAGAAAATCAACATGCTCAAAAATATTTGCCAGCTTTGAAACTAATTTAATGAATTTCAATTTCAGATTAAAATAGAAAATCTTGAATGTTGCTGGAAATCTGCCAGAAGTTATAAGGGACTTTAAAACACAGGAACCTGACAAGCTGCCCATGATCCCTGGGCTGGAAAAGTAGGAGATATCTACCTGTTGTGTAATTCCTGAGGAGGGCTGCYCAAAATCCCTGGGATATAGGAGGGCTGGCACACAGAAGGAATGCAGAGCAGAGAGGGAATGTGCCAGTGAATTTTTATATTTGGGTTTATCTAACTGGTTCTTTCCTCAGATCAAACACATGGGCATCTTCCCATCATAATCCCACTTGGACAGGCAGCAGGACACTCTGGACCATCCCAATTCAGAACAAACTTCAGCTAAATCTGAGTTAATAAACAATGGTGGCTGCATGCTCCAGATTTATCAGCAGAGTCCCAGACAAGCGGTGTCACATAATCCCCTTTGCTTGTGACATTATTTTATTCACAGAATGATTTGGGTTGGAGAAGAACTTTAAAATCATCCAGTTCCAGCACCTTCATGGGCAGGGACACCTTCCACAAGCTACTCAGAGCTCCATCTAAGCTGGACTTGACCAACTAGGATATGTTTTTTTTGATCTTATTTTATCTTCTCCCTGCAAACTTCCTTACTTCCTCTTAAGTGGTGGGAATATGAGGTGGAAAGAGGAAGAATTTCCCCTTATTTGGTGATTTCCAAGCTTGTAGTCACAAGCGATTCCAAATGTGACTTTTCCTCTCTTGGGAGCTTTGTTTTTTTCCTCTAACCTGCCCAGGACTGCCACCTCCTCAAGACTGAGGTGCTCCATGTGTTTCCTCATTCCAGAATTCCTGAGTGAAACTGGACTTGCCAATGGAGCTGGTGGTCTTGGTCACATTTTACTTTGCATTGCTCCCTAACTATGGCTCAGTGACCTGCTAAAATTAATTTCTTATTAATTGTTTTAAAACCAACAGCATCCTKTGCTGCTTTGGGTGAGCAATTGCCTTTCTCTGCTGGGAAATAATTTCGGCATTTCATTTGGAAAAAAGTAATTAACTGCATGGGTATGCTTAGTTGAGTAAGTCATTACAATCTCTGACTTATGCAAATGAGATCGTTCAAGTATAATTCTTACTGAGATAACTCCACACACACATAAACTTTTAAATTGCATGGTCCATCTGAGTATTTGTGGGCAAGTAAACGATGGTAATGGGTTAATTTATAAACTCTGTTGCATAATCAGTTTTCAKGGACCAGGGAGCCTGTGAGGAAGCTAGTCCCAGACCTTTCAGGGATTTTTTGGCACATCATTGGATGTGGAACATGAGGAATCCACTGGTTCACACATCCCTGTGCTCATTTTGCAGCTGCTGCAGCATGGAACATATTTTCAGGGTCACCCTCCTCATATTCTGCCTGCTTTAATTAAGATGTTTATGGTGTTGTGGAGACAGATGACTATGCTCATGGATTTTACTAACCGTCCTCGATTTTTTTTGTTCCAAAAACATTTAAACTTTCAAGTGAGTCTTGGTAATTTCTTTTTACCTTCTTTGTCATCTCCTTACACCATGCAGCTTTTTCTCTCCTTGAATGTAAWCTTAATATGCAATTTTTGGCCAATTTAAAATAAAAAGATGGATGAAAATGCCAAATATGGACAAAAAAAAAGAGTTATGGAATTATTCCATAGAATCATTAAATATCTTGGATTAGAAGGGTCCCACAAGGAGCATTGAGCCCAAACTCTTGGCCCTGTATAGGACAACCCCAAGAATTACCATAAGAATTTTCCCCTAGAAAATGATTCRCTTGCCTCAAATATGCTCATTTATCCTGAAACCTCTAGGGAATTTTGAGAAAATAGTATTTTGGGGATAGATTTCTAAAACAAGGGAACAAATGCCCTAATTTTGCTCTTCACAGCTGATGCTGTTCAGACTCAGCACTAAGCCAGGCAGTCAGACAGGAAACAAAATATTCTCAGTTGGAAGAATTCCATTTTATTACAAGACTCTGAGTTAAACCAAGGATCTGGTATCTCTGGAGAAATCCCTGAGTTTGGAAAACCCTCTGCTAGGAGGTCAAAAGAGTTCCTGTAGGATTTGATTTATCATTCCCTGGGGTACTGATTCAGCGGGACTTAATTTTCTGCCTCCCGAGTAATCAGGAGCTTGCATCCACCTCCTCCTCTTGATTGATGAACACGACTGGGAATACAAGGAGGAATGAACCCATGGATGGAGGAGGTGAAGAGATAGGGAGTGAGAGATTTCTCCCTGGGAGAGCCAGGCTTTGACAAGGCTGATTAACAGAGAAATGGCCTCGGAAGCACGAGGTCAGTGGCTCTGCTSAAGCTGCTGCTTCATTTTGAGAGGGGCTGCTCTGAGGCTCTCGCAGCAGCAGAGCTGTTAACAGGAGGTGTTTAATCCTCTCTGGCTGACAGGGAGCTGCCAAGATGCTTGGAAAGCCTTCCTGCACTCCTGGAAAGACAGGTCCGTGCAGATGCTGAGGTTGGGAAAGGAGCAGTCAGTCATTCCAGGCAGAGTCAACGGGGATTTTCAATTTGGGTTTCCTTGGAGCGTGGCACAAAACCTGCCCCAACATGTGTAGACCACAAATTATTGGATCAGAATTGATCAGAATATATGGGGTGGTATTTAAATCTGCAACAGCTCTGMATTGCTTAGGATTAGGTAAATAAAAGAGGAAAAAATGAACAGTAAAACTACTGACTGTGACTACTGAGTTGAGGTGTCCAGCTGTAATTCCAGAAGGAATTGCATCCAGAGCCAGGTGTAAGGCTTTCTCAACAGCTGGAGCTATTCCCTAATTACTGAACTGTCCTATGGAATCCCTTTTAAATTTTTAATTTTTTTTTTTGTTTTAATTTGAGTGGTTAACAGTCAAATAACAGTCAAATGGAGAAGTGCAAAGTCTGGGTCTCTGCTCCCGGAAGAACTGAACGTTTYTTCTGGTAAAAGGATCCCAGTTTAATTAGTCAGTACCAGAGAGACTCTGTCCAGTACCAGAGAATATCCTCAGAATCATCTTTTGCTCTCAGTTGAAAATGATTTAACAAGGAAGGAGCATTTCTGTGTGACCTGGGTCTTGCCCCTTCTCCCGTCTGTCTGAGGAGATGAAGTTTGAGGAGGGAACCAGCACAATAAGACCCTTTCTTAGCTCTGACAGAGCCAGGACAGGTAATTCCTGCATAGTTTGTTTGCTTCTTTTTCTCAAACAACCCAAAAAAAACCCCAGAGAAAATGTCAAGTCTGTTAAGCAGAATTTGTCTCTGGCAGCAGCTTTCACCTTCGTTAGTTCCTTAATGAAAGTTTTTCAACTCAGTATCAAGCAGAAAAAAAAAAAAAGCAAAAAGTTGTTTCTTTGAAACACAAATCCTATAGCAAGGTCAAGCTGAGATTGTTGCTGCTTTAATAAACACCTCAAATTGTCTCTGATTAATTCTAAGTAAATTTCGTGTGTGATAAGTGAWTTTGAGCAAGTGCTGCTGACACACGGAGCTGATGGAGATTAAGGAGAGAAAGAGGTGAACAATGGGGTGAGATTAGAAACTCGTTGTCACTYGGAGCAGGACCCTGGAGTGGAAGGATGACACAATCATTTGTCATTGTGGAGGTGAGGGGAATGAACAMGGATTTTCAGGGAGATGTCCAGAGATTTGGAGCATGGCCGAGCTGCTCAGGAGGCAAAGTCAGTCCAAGCCATAAGAAAAGCAAACAGTAGGACAGCATACTAAAAAAACCCCTCCTTTTTTGTACTGGTGGGAGTGGGAAAAGTGGGGCAAAGCAGTGGGAAGGTGTGGTCCAAGTGAGTCAGGGGATGTTTGCAGTGGTTGGTAAAAAGGGAAAATCGACTTCAGGTGTGGGACTGATTTGTGGGGCTGATGCCTCAGGGTTTAGCTCTTATGTTTTTCAGATTCTGTGCTGCTTTAGTGTGTAGTTCTGAGCTTCATATTAGGGGATGGTGAGCTCTCTTCACAGAGTAGAGAGACAAAATAATTCCTTCTCTAGCTGGGGACCAAGGACAACTGATCCAAATCTGAGGCTCAAGAGCACAAACAATGTGGACTAAAGAGAGAAAAAYGAGAAGGATGGGACTGCATGGGCTAAAGCTGTARTTGGACAATTAACTCCAATATGAAAATGGACCAAAACTTATAAAAGTGTGAGACCCCATGASTGGTCRTGCATTTTGTGACCATTTTGGGTTCATCTCAGGTGTAGCCCTGGCTGGGCTCTTGTGCTGCCCAAGGTGGATCCATTGAGGCCTTCTAATAAATCCCTACTTTATTCTTTAACTCTGTCCAGTCTCTGTTCTAGGTCAGCCCTCACAAGGCACCAGGACCAAGACCATAGACTCCCAGAATGGCTTTTTGGATTGGAATGGACCTTCCAGATCGTCTCATTCCAGCCCCATGCCACGGGCAAGGACACCTTCCACTATCCCAGGTTGATCTAACCCCATCCAACCTGGCTTTGAACACTTCCAGGGATGAGGTATCCAMAGCATTTCTGGGCAGCCTGTTYCAGGSCCTCACCACCCTCCYAGGGAAGAATTTTGCCTAATATTCAATCTAAACCTGGTCTCTCAGTTTAAAGCCTCTCCTGGCTCCTTTGTGTTGTTCCAAAATTGTGTTTTAACCAGGGAGAGTCAGGGGAATACAAGGCAAGAAGTGATGGAATCAATCAGTTCAACGTTCTGGTTTTCTTGGATGTCTTAGGATGACAAGGATTGCTCCCTGCCCATGGCACGGGTGTTGGAATTGGATGGCGAATTGAAGGTTCCCTCCAAACCAAACCATTCTAGGTTTCTATGAGTTACTTATCAGAGCCAAAGCCATTTAAGAGGATGATAGAACCGGGGAACAGCTCTTAAGTGGTGTAAAAGGAAAGGAAACAGATGGAGTCAGAGTGGAAATGCCCCCAAGGCTGAAGGAAAGGGAGGGAAATGGGTGCTGTGGCTTAGAATATTCAAAATAGTCCAGATATAAACTTGGAAATGGCTCCAGGGAATGAGACTTTGCTGCCTCTCAGGTCTCGGTGTCCTAGAATTTCTTTCCAGCTCAGATGGCAGAGATTTTTTCATATTCTGCGAGACAACAGAAACAAGGCTTTTTTAAAAAATTCTATAAATGTGTTTTAGTCTAATAAAATTACATAACAACATATTCCCTTCCCCCACTAAAGGACATCAATTGCAACAACTTATTTTTTATCAAACCTTAATTTGACCTTTACCTATTAATAGGAACACCACAGAAACTCAAATCATTCCCATTAACAGGTGAGAGATGTTTATTGATGACCCCCACACTGAGTCTGATATGAAAAATTCTTATGAAAATTTATTCCTCTCTAAAAAAGCAATGACTTATTCAAAAGATGAAGATGATTTGTGTGCAGGCAGGGAGGGGGGAGCCTCGATGAAGTTTCTGGGACTGGTACATTTGAAAATCAGCTCTTCAGGGCAAMATAAATAAATACAGCAGAACCCTGAAGAAAATAAAATAACATGAATCATAAATCAAAGCAACATAATGGAGCTGCAGAGGACATCACAAATAGATGGGATAACAGAAGGAAATATTGGCTGTGGCATAAATAGCTCTTAATAAATCATGAACCAACAGGAGCAGGGCAACAGCTTCCCCACTGAAGATAAGGACAGGYGGAAACATCTTGGTGGTGTTTGTGCAGGCACTGTAGACGTGGGCTGGAGATCAAGGAATGTGCTGGAGACCTCTGGAGTCCTTCTGTGTTTGACAGGAATGTCACTGGCCAGAGAGGATGCAGGAGATTGAACAGGTTAATGGTTCAGGGATCAAGTAAAATCCTCACCCAGGAGCAGAGCCCACCTCAGGCTACACCTGGGTGCTGAACAAGGTAAGAGGCAAATCCTGTGAGGAAGGAACTGTCTCTTTGTCCTTCATTAGGATACTCAGGATTCAGGATTTTAGGATAATTAGGATTTCAGGATAATCAGGATTTATCTTTAATTAGGGTACTCAGCTGGGATAAATCCCCTGCCTAGGAAGCACCAGGATATTCTCATGTGGGCTCAATGGCCTCAAGGAGCTCATCTCTGCTGATGGGCCATAATGAGCTCAACTGGACTTATTAATGACAGCTGTATCCTAGAAGGTGTCAAAAATTCTCCAAGTCTTCCATGATCCACAACATTACTGCATCCCTGTATCCTGTGATTCCATCATTCAGCCAAAACTCCTCACCCCAGGGTGTTGCCATTATATTGCAAAGGTTCCATATTGTTATCTCCTTATTGCAAGAGTTTCAGAGCTCCTTGATGTTTCTCATAGGCAGCTCCTCTATGCACTAACTCTCCCTTCTTCTCACAGTAGCCAAATGACTTCAGTTCCCCCTCAACCAACCAATCCACTCTTTTATAACGCTCTTCTTAYTGGCTGCASCTGTGGCCTGTTAAGATCAGGCCTGCTCCTAATCTTTAATAATTAACCCAGCTGCAACTCCTTATGGTAAGATTACTTTCTATACTACCTTTATTTTCTTATAGTCTATCCCCCTACACCAGGGGAGGTATCTGGGCATTCCTRCCTAAACCTGGGTGAATATAAACCCAATAGATGGTGTATTCTGGGATTTTCCTGAGGATTTCTCCCCACCATTTCTTTGGGAATTCTCCCACCAGCCAGTGGATCCAATCTGTGACCATCATTTTGACCAACATTTTGACCTCTGTCCCTAGAGGAGTTTAAGAAGACCAGATGTGGTAATTAGTGCCATGGTCTGCTGGGCAAGGTRGAGTTGGGTTCATAGTTTGATGACYTCAAATGTCTTTTCCAGCCTCATTGATTTTGTGATTCTGTGATCTCTTGGGTGACTGGTGAGGACATGGCCCCACCTGCAGAGCTGCCTCCAGCTCTGGGGTCCCCAGCACAGGAAGGACACAGAGATGTTGGAGTTACTCCAGAGATGGCCACCAAGGTGATCAGAGGGATGAAGCAACTACCATGAGGAAAGACTAKGAGAATTGGGATTGTTCACCCTGCAGAAGAGAATTTTTKGGATGACCTAATTGTGGCCTTCTGRAATATGAAGGGAGCCAAGAAAGATGGGGGGAAAATGATTTCAAAGGGCCTGGAGTGACAGGACAGGGGGCAGTAACTTCAACCTGACAGAGGGCAGATTAGGTATTAGGAATAAATCCTTTATGTGAGGATGGCCAGGCATTGAAACARGCTGCTCAGAGAAATTTTGGCTGCCTCATCACAGGAAGTGCTCAAGGGAAGTTTGGTTTGGACTTAGAACAACCTGAAATATCCAAAGGAGCGAGAAAAAAACTCAACATAGGACGACAGAATCACGGAATGGCCTGGGTTGGAATGGATCTTGAAGATCATCTCATTCCAAACCCCTGCTGTGGGCAGGGACACCTTCCCCTAGGCCACGTTGCTCCAAACCCCATTCAACCTGGTCTTAAATGCATCTGGAACAAGATTTTAGTTCATTGTGGCTCTTTTCTTGCAGGAAGGTGCTGGTGGATTTCTGTGTCCTGGATGAGGCAGGTGGTCAGACAAAGTGAGAACACTGGGTTCTCTTCTCCTAAAGTCAGTGAGCTTTTGTGATGATAAAAYATTTGTAAAATGGAAGGAAGGGAGGAAAACAAGATCCATGCCATTTTTCAATCAGTTTAGTGGGGGAAAAAAAGGRAAGACAGATTAAAACTCCTGTACTCTGAATTTTATCTGCATTTGATAGAACTGTCAGTTTTAACACAGCCTTTTTGAGTAACAAAAATGAGAAGGTCGGCCATGGATTCTAATAAAACAAAGAGCAGCACCAGGACTGATTGTGTTGTTTCATTTTCTCTGCTAACCTTGAGAAAAAGAGGATGGGGATTGATATGTAAATGCATTTTCAACCCTGGCTGTGGATATGGTGACACCTTAATAGAAAACAATGCCAAAGTTACTGCTGATGAAGAGCTCCAATCGTTCAGCCTGGCTGGACTATTTAAAAGAAACACTGGCTTGTGGACAAGCTCCTGATTYCACATTCCCTGCGGCTTATGATCCCAAACACAAATGTAGGTTTAAATGTCTGAGCCATCCACCACCCTGAGAAATCCCAAAGTTTCGCCTGGGAATTCCCAAAGAGAGGAAATAAAACTGGGCAGTCAAGGTAAAAATGGATTATGTCTGACTGCGTCACTGTCTGGGAGATGTTTTCCCGTTTTGTTGGCACTGCCACTGATAGCACTTGAAGCCTGAAGACTCCAAATTGGAGCACTGCACGAGAGTTGATGCATTTTTAAGACATCYCTGAATATTCAACTCAAAGCCCTAAAACGACCATAATTTGTATTCAGAGAAGGACAACAAAGCTGGTGGAGGGTCTGGAAMAYAAATCCTACAAGKAGCAGCTGAGGRTACTCAGATTGCTCAGTCTGGATAAAAACAGGTTCAGGGAAAACMTTTTTGCCCTCCCCAGCTCCTTGAATGGAGGTGGTGGCAAGGTGGGTGTTGGTGTCTTTTTCCCAGGCARCAAGAGGAATCAGCCTCAGCTTGCATCAGGGGAGTTTCAGGTTTGATTTTGGAAAAATATCTTCACTGAAAGAGAGGTTAAGCACTGGAAGAGGCTTCCACGGGAAGTGATGAAGTCACCATCCCTGGAAAAGCTCAAAAATTGAGTGGACCTGGCATTTCATTTTGTGATTTTGTAGGAAT
>JACDOX010000050.1:756087-794512 GCA_014549065.1 Cardinalis cardinalis
TGTGTAAATCCCATACCAGAACCTCATGCCTGTAACTCCTACACTTACAACAATAACCTCTTGTCATATCTTTCCAAGGTGCCCACATTTTTCATTTATGCATCCAAAATAACCTCTCTTTTCTGAGGTGTCATCTTTCCTGCAGTGATTAATTGCTCCTGTTTTAAAAAAATCCACATTTCCCAGTGTGAGTGTTTTGTTAGGATTCCTCAAATTGCTTTTGGCAGTGGTTGTCTCTTCTTGTCCTCAACAACTTTTTGAAGCTGTAGGTTCCTGTGAAGTACCTGCCATGATCCACCTCAGGAATCCTCACAGGGAATAGCACAGGGTTTAAATATAAAATCTGAATGAGCTTAGACTGRAGGAATTGTCTGTTCCAAGGTAATTTGCACCATTACCATAATGGGAATCAAAGTYAGGAAAAAAGTGTCAAAATGTTATGGTGGAAGCAGCAGTTCTGTGCCAGGAAGGGGGAGATGGTGCATCCCAGCTCCGTGTTTTTTAGGGAATAGCAGTGAGGGATGCCACAGGTGTGTGGGTGACTGGCACAGCTGAGCTTGGGACAGGCTGAGTGCCAGCTGGAGGCACTAAATCCTGGAGCAAACACCGCTRGAGCACAGAGAAATTCCTTTTAAAGACCTCAGAATGGCTCAGCTGCTCTGCTCGTTCTCCAAGGGTCAGTAGCTGAGTTTGCAACTGCTGAATTTATAGAAGAATTTTGGCTTTATGGAGTGGAATAATTTCAGGACAGGAGTTGGGCTGGTGAGAACATGAGGCTGAGATAGGAGTTCAGAGGTCAGGTGAGGTTGGAGGTCAAGCCAACAYCCACTTAGGTCTGGTGAGGAAACCAGTGCCTCACATCCCATCTGGATTCAGCTCTGGGCTCCAAGCACAGAAAGGACATGGAGCAGTTGGRACAAGTCCAGAGGAGGCACCAAGGTGGRATGGRGAAGCTCTGCTGTGAGGAAAGGCTGAGAGWACTGGGAATGTTCAGCCTGGAGAAGAGAAACTTTGGAGTGACCTAATTGTGGCCTTCCAGTACYGGGAGGAGCTGGATAAAAAAATGGAGAGAGATTTTTACAAGAGTCTGGAGTGGCAGGAAAAGGGGAGTATTTTAAAAGTTTAAAAGTTATCTTTTGAACTGATAAAAGATAACTTTTGATTAGAAATTAGGTAGAARTTCTTCCCTGTGGRAGTGGTRAGGTCCTGGCACAGGTTTCCCAGGGAAGCTCTGGCTTCCCTGGAAGCGTCCAAGGCCAGRTTGGATGGGATTGGAGRAACCTGGGATAGYGGAARGTGTCCCTGCCCATGGCAGRRGGTGRGGATGAGATGGCCTGGCARGTCCATTCCAACCAAAACTAMTYMWTAATTATTYGAAMTTCCTCACCAGAGCCAAAGAYACCAGGGAGGAWKGAACTGGGGAGGAGATCATGAGTTGGTTGAGTGGGAGAACAAGGAGGGCACAACCCAGGGCTGGTGGCACCATTGTAGTGATTAAAGATAAAAATCTGATATAAAAAKCTCAGTCTAAAGGCCATGCACAGCTTGTGGAAAGAAGGCCATGAAGGGAATGAGGGGACAGAGGCATTACAAGGTGTGAAGRCACCTGCCAGGCAAACCCTGAACTTGGACAGATTTTGCAGATACACAGCAAGAGAAGAGGAAAGATAACATCTGCTTCTGTCTCTTTTTTTGTTTTCGATCCAGAGACCGTCATGATGTTACAGGAATGGCTCCAGTGCCTCATGCTGTACAAAGCAAGGGTCAGAGCACAAATTTTCTGATTTTTTTGTACAGCTCWTACCACCAGGAAACCTCTCATCTTTCAGGCTGGGGAGCTGTGTGCACAGGGAGTCTCCCTGATGGAGTGATTTTCTTGCTAAAACAGCAATGAGGCTCTGCTTTGTGTTGTTTGGGGTGAATATTTTTTTGCACTGAAGACAAAAAATAAAAAAAATTCCCTGTACTGGGACCCCATCAAGCCACATTTTATCCCAAGCAGCCACAGTGAGAAGCTGGGACCTGTTTCAAGTCACCTAAAATGTGTGAGAATATGTGGCAKCACAATGCCAGCCTGTTTGCTGGGACCAGTGGGAATGTTTGCTGCTAATGTAAAAACCAGGAGATGTAAACGTGCTCTGATTGCTGATTTTAACAGGGAAGAATGAACACTGATCCTAAATTTTTCATASCTTCAAATTTGTTTTATTTGCCTCCCGCCACCTTTTCAGCAATGGGGGCAGCTGTTTCCATCACCTGCCATTGACAGCCAGGAAAAAAAATTAAAAATTAACATTTTTTTTTCAAGCAGAAGCAATGGGCAAAGGACTCCTCTCAGGGCAAGGGGTTCAGCTCATTCTGCCCAAAAAAAGGAGGACTAAGAAAGGATATTAAATAAGTTTTTAAAGAGTATTTACTTGCCTGGAGAGAGCAGATAAGGAAAATTTGTCACCAAGTTTAAAACTTGTGGGTTCAAAGTTGGCAAATTTAGAACAAAGAGAGTTTGGTTCTTCCCAAAGCCTTATGGAGCTGTGGAGGTCCTGGCTGCAGAGTTTGCAAAGCAATGGGGCAAATCCATGGAAAGAAAATAATTTTGATTTTTATAGTTTGAAGATAAGGYCCCTGGCTCAGGATCTCTTCACACAGAGATCACTGGAAGTGGGAAGAACATCCTAATGACTATTATGGGATYACAGAACACCYTGAGTTGGAAGGGATCCACAAGGATCATCAAGCAATATTTAATTTGTTATCAGATATCCAATATATAATTCATATATTARGACCAGAAGGAGGAGGCTCTGATCAACCTGGTCTAGGGGAAGGTGTCCCTGCCTATGGCAGGGGTTGGAATTCAATGATTTTTAGGTCCCTTCCAAACCAAACCGCTCCATGATTCTAYGATTTATTTCAAATAATGAAACTTCCCAGGCCTGGACAGGAAAGCGGGGTTTTGTTTGCTTTGCTCTGAGTGCAGATTTTAATTCTTAATTTCACTTCAGATGCCTCATTAGCAGGGTGACATCTTCCTATTATGAYCAAAAATGCAAAACACAGATTTCTTCGTCTCCACATTACTGTCATCCTGTCTTTTGCCATCCTGGGTGCATCAGTCTGTTGTGATCTGTTACCCTTTTATGGAATGCCATCATTACTGTTTTCCCTCTTCRTCATCCTTTTTCTCTTTAAGGCAGCAATAAAATAAAAATAAATAAAAAAAAAATCGAAAGTACAAACTGTGTTTGTGACTGGATGATTTCCTCTCTGCATTGGGGAATTTCTGCTCTGCCAGCACCTCTCCTGAATTCTCAGGATGTTCTGCTGYGCTCCCGAGAGCTGCTTTGCCCTGATCACCCCATGCACGGCTGCTTGTTTGGAAACAGCCTCATGATTATGGATATCCAGGATTTTTTGACTCGGCTTAGTAGCCAGGAGGGGGGGTCCGTGCTTTACAAACCAGCTCTGTCTGGGTAGAGCAGCTTCAAGCTGTGCCGTCAAATATCCCTGTGAGCTCTGCAGAGCAGAGGGAGGGGTGGGATGGGCAGCGCCTCTCGGGGTCTCTGGCTAGTCAGAGTGACCCTGAGATAAGTTAGAAAGTCTCTTTTCCCAGCCCAGCGGTCGAAGGAGGAGTCAGAGCTCTTMATTTCTCGGTCTCAAGGTTGTTTATTGTATCTTATCTATAAAATTATTTCTCCTGTCCTGCTGAGGTCAGCTCAGCAAGACAGTCAGAGGCACTCTGGCTGTCCCTGGGGCAGTGTTATCTTTTTATACTAAAAACTACGTGTACAATATTTACAATTACTTTCCAATACCTATCACCTCTGTTAGACAGTGAGCTTCTACTCTAAACCGATCTACATGTGCCAACATCACCCAGAAGATGGAGGCCAAGAAGAAGAAGAAGGAGGAGAAAGGCTGGACATGCCCCGATTTCTCCATCTTGCCTCCTGAACCCCCATTCTAAAAACCCCAAAAAATTCTATTTTTCACTCTGTGATAAATTCACTATCATTCTACTTTAACTTTCATGTCTTGTAATTCTTCATATAAGGTTGGTAATTGTTTTTTCCAAGGGCTAAATCAAAGGCACAGGGGTCTTGGGCTCTGTGCCAAGGTCTCTGAGCCCCCTGACAGGGTCTCGAGTCCTCCAGGACAGCGAGAGGATGTTCCCAGGTTCTGACAAGCACTGAGGTGGGAACTGCTCCAGTGCTGCAGGAAAAATGGGTGTGGAAGTGGCCTGRGGTGTGGGGAACAGCACAGGAAAGGCAGTGGAAAGGGATTTTTGGGATGCAACAGAACAGGTCAGATCTTAGTCATTGTGCTGCCTGTGATCCTCACTGTGTATTTGGCCTGAAAATCATGGGATTGTGGARTGGTTTGARTTGGAAAAAATTTTTAAAGGTCATCTTGTTCCAGCTAAATCTGYCAGGGRCACCTTCCACTATCCCAGGTTGCTCCAAGCCCTGTCCAACCTGGCCTTGGACACTTCCAGGGCTGGGGCAGCCGCAGCTTCTCYKGGMARCCTGTGCCCTCTCAGGGAAGAATTTTTTCCTACTATCCAGTCTAAARCTACCCTTGTAGATTCTGCTTGAATTTTCTACCCATTCTGAATGTAACATTTCTTTGGACTTTAGCATGGTGTCCATGCCTTTTGCAGGGGAGTTAAATTGACAGATCTCCTGCTCTTCTATTTTCCCTGAAAACCCCTTGGAATCTCTTCTTGAAACAGGAATGTTGTCTAACGTCTCCTCTGGTATAGCTAAATTGGGATGAAAACATCATGCAAAGGCATCAATTCAATCAAGGCAGAGAATATTCCCCTGGGGGGAAAATGRGTTTAGCTTTGAATATCTGACAACTCAGTGAGAGAGCAGCTCCAGCCTCATTAGGCTCCTCATTTTGTGAGATAAGGAACAGAGGGATTCAACGGTCTGCTGCTAACAGAGCCAGGCTTCTGTGCTAAAGCTGGGAAATGTCACTTTGGAGAGGATGAAAATATCACAGCAGAAGGGTTGTGCCACTTTGTAAAATACAGCCATCAACAGGAGCTGGAAGGGAACTGGGGCAATTGGGAAAATAATAAAAATAACTGAGTCTCTGATATCAGGGCTCAGTCACTGGAACAGTCAGAGGAAATGAGATCTGAGCACAGGCCTGGAGAGGGTGTGGGGAGGTGTTTCCAGAAGAAATCAGGAGACATTCCTGCTCTTGCACTGATAAGATCCCACCTGGAAGAAAAGTCAACACTCCCGTGAGCAGAGAAAAGCCATTAAGGGAACCTCTTTTATGAGAAGAGACCTTGGGCAGGTTAGAAAATTGCAGGCTAAGAGGAAATTTCTTTAATACAGCTTTGAAATAACATCCAAACTCCTTGCAGCACAAATTTTCATCTTTTTTTCTTTCCTAGGCAGCACCTGCAGAACCCCAAGATAAAGAAGGCATCAATGTAACGTAGAATCATTAAATATCCTGAGTTGCAAGGGACCCACAAGGACCATGGACAATCCCAAAAATCTCACCATGTGCCAGACAGACAGWGTTGGCACAGAGGAAATAGAAGAATAAAAAAGAATAAAAATATTTTTTTWAAAAAAGGAATAYATRTAAGAAATAATAAGAACAGGAAGATCATGGAACTGTCTCCCAGCTGGAGCTGAGGGAATCAAATCTACAAGAAAAAACAAGAGCAGGTCATGAGGGATTGCTTGACTACTGAACAAGCATTTTCTGCTTGTACCAGAACTGATTTTTTTTTGTTGTTGGTTTGTTTTATTTTGCTTTTTCTCTCCAGCCTGGTACAAGCACTTTCACTGTCCCTGATGTCTGTTATGATCTGTTAGAGGTTGTTAAATCCAATAACCCAATATATGAGCTGCTGCTGTAGCTCCATGTCCCCAGGTGCAGCCAGCAGGAAAACCGAGCACATTTTCCAGCTGGGAGCCCCCAGTATGTTTTATTTTATATTTATATACACGTTTATCTGCATGTCCACGGCCAGTCACACAGATCAATAGAGACAGGAAACACAAACCAATGCCATCCACAGAAATAACATCCATTTAAATGCACAGCACTCCCAGAAACATGAAAAGCTCGATGGACCAATGCTGTGGCTCCTCTAAGCTGACCAGGACTGAAATTACTCCAGGAATACTCACACAYACTCCAGGGGTTTTTCCAGGCTTGGATGGATGTGCAGGAGCAGGTCTTCAAACCCTCACATCTTCCCCCTTGCTGCCACCTAAACTTTTGAACCCTGATGCTTCAAAAGAGTCAGAAAATATCCCATGTTGGAAGGGACCCACAAGGATCAAGTCCAACTCCTCACCCTGCACAGGACACCCCAAAAATGCCTGAGATCATTGTCCAAACAAGCTCTGGCAGCCTTAGGGKTGTGACCATTCTCCAGGGAGCAGTTCCAGCGCCCAACCACCATCTAGGGGAAAGAATATTTTCCTGATATCCAAATAAACCTCCCCTGGGCACAACTTGAGGCCATTTCCCCTTGTCCTTTTGTTGTTGTCTGGGAGGAGAGACCCAACCCCTTTTTATTTGTTTCTCAAGGTTGGGATTGAAGGCACTTGAGACAGTAGTTCATGTTCAGACTCAGGTGTTTATTATTTCTTATCAGTGAAACAGCCTCACAACCATGAGTTCTGCAGCCTTTCATTAGTAAGGCACAAAATGGCTATCTCTTGTTATGAGGTCTTTTAAGACTAAAATATCCAATTAAGAAATAACACCTAGATTATTTTCCCTTTTAACTCAATAACTGATCCCTTGAAACCYGCAATGCAGACTTTTCTGTCTAATTACAAAATATCATCCAAACCCACSAAGAAGGAGGAAGAAGAAGGTAAAGAACAACCTGCCTCCACTCTTAAACCTCTAYCTTGCTTCATATTTATTTCTATACTCTMAAACCCCAAACTCTAAGTTTTCCACYCTGTAGAAACACTTCTAACCAACTACACACCCATAATCTCAGTGCTATCAATCAATTTTGGAAGTCTTCTCCACRGCCTCAGGTCAGTGTTCTCTTGTGGATCTGTGCCTTCTGTACCACAGAAATATTTAAATTCTCAGCTTCCAGGGTTCCAACACCTTTTTCTCAACAACCCTGATACATTCACACACTGCCATTAAAACCACCTAAGAACAAGTTTTCAAAGTCCCCAGTTCTCTTCTTTCTGCATCCCATAATGAACGCTGTTGGTTTTATGTCCTATTAGCCTACAACTCACTGGGTTCCCTATTTGGGATGATGGTTTTGTTGTTCTCCTGGGGATTAACCAGTTCCGTTCCCTTCGAGGTGATAATTGTCCATCTGTTTTCAATCCCTTGGCCTCCCTGAAGCCTTTGTGCTGATGGTGATGAAGGGTTAATGCCTCATGTCTTGAAGAAACAGGAGATCCAGCTCTTTTTTATTCTGAAATACTCCTTGACCTCACACATCCCTGTGGTGTCACTTTCCTCCTCTCAAAATCCGCTTGGGATGAGCAGATCAAGAGAAAATGGCAAAAAGAGCAGAAGCCACAGTGCTAGCAGGGAATACACTTACAATTTTAGTTTATTTCAGTTTTTTGGTTTATTCCATGGATGCCATGAAGCTGTTGGAAGCTGGCAACCCCAGGTGTCATGAGGGATGGAGCTGGGAAATGCTGAGAACTTTTCCTCACACCAACTTTAGGACTTTTAGGACCTATTTTATGTCTTATAGAGGCAACTTTGTCTTGGAAAGGGGGCTATGAAAATTCCCTGAGTTACTCAACTGGAGAAACCCCCTATAGATTTGGAAGCTATTGTCATGGAAAATGAAGGAAAAGGTTGGGGTTATGGGAACAGCAAGAGCTGGAGCCAAAGAGGAAAGGACAATAATTTTATTGTGTGAAAAGTCAGCTCTTATCCCCGGCTCTGTGCAGAGCCAGTGCCCTCAGGTCACTCCTCACCCCCTGAGCAATCTTTTCTCTCAGTCTAAGTGGCTGCAACCACCCAAGCTYCCTGCAGTTAGGAGGCTTTACTTAGGAGTCATCTGGGGACAAGTGCACAGGAGCTGGAAAATGTAATTATTGGAGAGATTTTGATTCAGGAGCCTATGCAAAGTTAAAAGTGCTTTGCTGGGGAAAAGGGAGAAAGAAGAACTTAAAGGTCATTTAACAACCTGTCTGATAACAGTGAAATGTTCACACTTCACACAGATTTTGGCTGGACAAACTTTCCTGATTGTGTTTAATGCCACCAGCTCTGAAAAACTGAAATCTCCTGTACTTAGATGCCTCCAATTCTTTTTCATACAAGCGCTGAARCGATGAATATTTTCACATTTAAAAAAATGCAGCAGCTGATTGAACGTGAAGGGAACTGTTCCCAAAATGAAACTGTAGCAGTTGGGCTGGAGAATATTTCCCATAGCCAAAAGCACTCTGGAAAGGTTATTATTACATAATGATGGAGATGTCAAAATTAAAGCAGGAACAAGGCCAGGATAATTAGGATTCAGCTCACCCAGATTTAGCTGTCTGAAGGGAAGACTTCCAGTTAAATTCCAGTCAAAGCTACCAAGCTAGGAGGGGTTGATATGAATAAAATCATGGACTCTATGGCCTCACAAGTCCATTTGGAAGCTTTGGAGGTGCTCTGGGGAATTGCAGATGACTTCTAGCTATGGATCCAGAAGGACACAGGAGAGCTCTATATCTTGTGGGTACCCTTGGACACCACAATGTGGAAAGAGGTTTTACAGYGAYTTCTGTGAGCCAGAGAGAAGTTTGATAAGGGGATCACGTTTACCCCTGAAAGAATTTTCTACCAAGGTCATTGACATAGAAACCAAGAAAGAAAGAAGGATAAATAAGAGAAACCTGCAACTGCCTMTTCCAATAAGCACTTTGTTTGTCTCTCGTGACCAATGAGTAAAGTGTGAACTTATGAGTTTTGTAAGAATGTAAAATGCATGCTTTTTATTCTTTTCTAAGAATAAAAACCAGGCATGCTGTAATAAAAACAGTTTGAAGCTTTCTGAAAATGATGTGTGTTGCTTTGTATTGTCTCCGTCTCAACTACAACCCCACAAAATCCCAAAGTGTGGGGAAGAGTCAAGCCCAGWTTTTGCTCCACAGGGATGTGTCTACCTCAACCCCTGGGAAAGGTGGGCACCTTTCCATAGGAACTGGCTCTGACCCACTGTGGGAGAAGGATGAGGTTGTTCCAAGTATCTTATCCCACAGCAGATGTTTGTTTGGATGGGGCTTTAAGTCCCAATATCCCCCTTACTGTTATTTATCTCCCTTTCCTCTTTATCTCCCTTTCTTCTATTTACATCAAAGACTTCTCAGRTATTCTGGCATTTCCAAACACATCTCTAGCTCTGGAAGGATGTGAGTAACTCCAAGTTTCCAGTCCTGTGTGGATGTGTTGAATATCCCAGAGCATCCAAAATGCCACAAAACATCTTTTGTGAGCAACTGAGTGGAGCCCTCAGTGTGTGCTCATTGCCCTCAAAATGTGATAAATGTTTGTATCATGCTCCAGAAATAATTGTGGAGTTTGGGATTTCCCTSTGTGTGATTTTGGAAATGTGTTGCTGAGGAAAAAGTGGCCTTGAATTCAATATTTGTATTTTTAAAAACACCCAATGTCTGTCTTCGATGTTTTTGTTGATTTTTATTGTTGATTTTTATTTCTTCCTCCTATTGTTTATAATTAAGTCTTCCAAAAAACCCAGCTTGTCTTTTTTCCAACAGAAACTCCAAAACTTTGAAATGGAAATTTATTTGTTTTTCCATAAAATTTCTGGAAAACAAACCACATCTTTGTGTAAGCTCAAGACTGGTTTGTTTGCATGTTCRTTTTCTCCTCCATGAGCTCTATGCATTCCAATTTACCACTGCAGGGTCACATGAAAGTCATCTTCTTTTCTTTTTTTTTTTCCTTTTTATCCCTTCAAATAAATGATGGAAAGGCAGCACGGAAGGTGCTGTGTAAAAGGCACTCTCTGATATCATTAACATGTGAAAAGAACTTCTCAAGGATAAAGTAATGCCAGTTCTGCCCTCATGACTGCAAACATTTCCTCTCTGTACCTCTGTTTTTCCAAGTATTCCTTGGCAGGGCTGTTCCCTGTGCTGAAGTTGCCATTTGATGATTTATCACTTTTATATCTACATTGATTCCGATGTCAAACTGGACAAAGATGTATCTGAAACAAAAATGATTGAAGAGCGAGGAAAATTGATTTATGGMATATTGATATATGGAAGAGCTCTAGTGCTTTGCACTTTGGAAGAGCGCTGGGAATTTTTATAGGAGCGTGGACAAACTGGCTGGAGGCAACAGGGAGTGAAGATCTTCAGTRGGGTGAGATGAACTTTAGTTATTTTTAGGGTGAAATCCTTGGTTCAGGCACTGTTGATCATCCCTGARAAAACACAGATTTACAGACTCTGAATAATGTGGAATCATGAATTGGTTTTGGTTGAAAGAAACCTTAAGGATCATCCTATTCCACCCCCCTGCCATGGACAGGGACACCTCTCACCATCCCAGSTTGCTCCAAGCCCTGTCCAACCTGGCCTTGAACAATTCCAGAAATGGGGCAGCCACAGCTTCTCTGGGCAACCTGTGCCAGGGCCTCMCCACCCTCTCAAGRAAGGATTTCTTCCTTGTATCTAATCTAAATTTACCCTMTTTTAATTTAAAACCATTCTGTAGAAATCCTTCTGGGGTATTTTTAAGCTTGTGGTTAATTAGCAGCTTTAACAGATGTTTTTARCCACGAGATTTGGAGTTGACACAACATAAGGTTAGAGGGCAATGGGCAAAATCCAGCTGTGCTTTGTCACTGAGCAACTGGTGGTTGCTGCTGATGGAACTCCAGAAAGGAGAAATAGGATGGAGTTCTCTGGACCTGCTGTTTGAGATGAAAAATTTCCACTATAGCACCACGATCTTACTTTGGATGGGCCGGGTGGAAAGAAATCCCCATCCTGTGGATCATTGGTGTCACTCCTCACGTCATCATGAGACATCACCCATTATCCCTGGCAAAGACTTCTCTGGGAAAAAGGTTCAGAAATGCTGCAATTCTATGAATGGAATGGTTTGTGTGGAATGAAACCTTAAAAATCATCCAGTTCCAACCCCAGGGAAATCTTCCACTATCCCACATTGCTCCAAGCCGCCTCCAACCTGGCCTTAAACATTTACAGGGGTGGAACAGCCACAGCTCTTCTGGGCAAAATCTCACYACCCTCACAGKGAATAATTTCTTCCTAATATCCCATCTAACCTTATTCTCTTTCAATGTGAGGTCATTTCCCCTTCCTGTCGCTCCAGGCTCTTGGGATACATGGATGTGGTCATAAAGAGGGAAACTGAGGCGTGAAGAAATAGATTCACTGCTGTGACTTGGTCTGTGGGGTAGAAATGAAATCTCAAAGMTGTCTTTTGCATGCTAAGAAACACCCTGTTCTCATCTACAGGCGAGAAATAATTTGAATTTCAGCATTTACTCTGCTTTGATAAAAAAGAGAACTGAATCCTTGAAGAGATCAGTTTCCATCAATAAAAAAATTAGAGATGAAAATGTTCAGAAGAGATTAAAGATCTCTGAGCTCCTGTGGAGAAATTCTGTATTCTTCATAAAGCCCTCATGGATTTCAGGGAAGAAGGCAAAGGAGGGGTTATGGGAAGACATGGAGATCTCTCTGGCTTGTGAGGGGAAGGAGAGCACAGAGATAAGAGTGTCTTATCTTGTGTTTCATAGCTGTGTTAGTCTCTGCTGAAGGATTAGGATCTGTAATATCCAGATGCTGGATAAGTGGGATTCTCCCTCAGGTGAAGGTGTCTGAAAGGTGCCTGAGGGTAYCTGAAATATCTGTACAGGGCTAAGAGAGACCTACACCCCCCTGGAATGGTATTGGGATGCTGGGAATCCTCCTGGGATATCACTAAGAGCTCTAAATAGAATCRTAGAATCATAAAATATCCTGACTTGGAAGAGACCCACAAGGTGCAACWCCTGGCCCTGCATAGGACAAACCCAAAAATCCCTTCTTGAACTACTTGACCTGAGCAGAAAGTTCTCCTCTCCCTCACAGCTCCTCTGGGCTTGCATTATCTTAGCTTAGCTTCGTGCTGCACAACAAAAAAGTAATTTATTATTATAAATTCCACATTATTTGTAACAGTAGTGCAATGTTCTCTGCAATGACATTCAGACCAGGAAGTTCCAAAAACCACATTCCTCGCCCCAGTCATCACAGGCCTCTATGAGAATTATAAGGAATGCCACATTTCCAGGAGCTGGAGCTGGGAGAAAGGATTCTTTCTGATTAAATTTAGTTTAAACCCATAGAGGACTGAAGTTATAAAATGGGGAGAGCTCTGGGATGGCTGTTGACCACCAAGCTCAACTGGCCTGGATTCCTTGGAGCAGTCATGGGCAGCCTGGTGTTTAATGCTGTGCTTGATGCTTCTATTTCTATTCAAGAGACAGAAAGAAAAATGGAATCAGCAATATAATATAATATAATATAATATAATATAATATAATATAATATAATATAATATAATATAATATAATATAATTAATATAATATAATATAATATGAAACTGAGCAATTTATTGACTCATTTGTCAGCATGAAGGGTTCATGGTGAGATCCTTGAGGTGCAAGGTCAGGAGTTGGGCTCGATGATCCTTGTGGGTCCCTTCCAATTCAAGATATTCCATGATTTTTAAACATTTAAAAGTGTTGGGCCTTTATTTGACAAAATCAAGAGGGAATAAGGCAACATTCACACTGAGAACTCCAATTGCTGTTAATTCCTGTTTTCAGCAGACCTGGCCTCTGACACTCACTCCAACCTTTATCATTCCTTCAATCTTATTTTCTTTAGCTCTATTTTRTTTAGAGTAAATTCCTGTTTTCCATGTCCCACTGTCCACACCCCATGAAGTTTTCTGTATCCTGTTAATTTGGATTGTCACYAGAAAGCGGCACTTGTATTTAACACTGTTTTTCTGTGCTGGAAATAACAGATTTTCCAAAAACGAACAGCAGAACAGTGTCATTTTCTATCTTTTCTCCCAAAGCTGATGGAAAGCAAGAAGGTGCCTCTCTTTGTCTCATCCTGAGGATGCAAATGCAGCCAAGAGATGAGCTGAGCTTAGATCAGGCCCTTGGTGAGCTGGGCTTACTCATGCACAGCATTTGTAACACATTTAACAGCAATAGAAAGCAYGAGTCCTGCAGCAGTGCTGGATTAGCAGGGTCCTGGAACAAGATATTAATTATTTACAGCTACATCTGGAGAAATTGAGTCCTTTACCCTCTGGGACCATCCTCCCCTCTCTCTCAACCTGCCATCAATTTATTCCTGAGATTAATTCAGAGCATGTTTCTCCTTCCCCAACACTGCTTTAAACTGAGGGAAAGCACATTGCTGTAAGCAGTGGAATTAAATTTGCCATACAGAGATGAATTAAGCTCAGCAATGTCTAAAAATTGATATAAACCCTGAAGTTATGGGATTATTATGTCTGAATCTTTATTTTTCTGTGGAAAACCAAAAATCACTGGGATACTTTCTGATAAAGGTTTATTACTGCTTTGGACTAAGCTCCTTTTCATTTTTCCTGTATTTATTTATTCTTYCCTTCCCATCCTGTCACTGGATCCCGTGAGAAGAGCTCAGCACTTCTTGGGATCAATGACAGCCAAAACCCATCTTGGTTTTGAGCTATGATTGATCTCAAGATCTGGTTTGGGCTTTATATGGTTTTTGGATTTTTTTAAAAGTAAAAGGATATGATTTTGGGCTTTTTTTATAGTAAAATGATCACAGTGAAGATCAAATTCTGCCACAAGTCTTCAGTCCCCATTCCTGCTCCAGGGAGAGACTTCAGACTGCTTTGGTGAATCTGGGCTTGTTCCCTTCTAACTCATTGTTTCCACAGTCATCTACTAAACCTAATTTTAAGGCACTTTTTAGTCCTTTAAYTGGTAAACTCTTGGAAAAAAATAGTTTATTTTTGGACCCTTGATAGGATAAAATTCAGAATCTTGTCTAGTAAGTGAGGAACACCAAACCTTCCAGCTCCAARTGCTCTCTGACCTGCAATTGTGGCTACAAATCTCCAAACCTTGTCCCCCCCACATCTCCTGGGCTCCATTATCCTGAGTTTTCCAGAACAAAATCTGGGACTGTGGGAGCCGGTGGCTGAATTAGGGTTTCTTCAGCRTCCTCGCCTGCAAGAGCATCTGGCAGTGATTTCTCTTTGCACATGGCTCGTTGCCTGAATGAGATTTATTGTGATTTATGTAAACACAGCAGGCAGAGGCTTTGCCAGCCACACAGGGAAACGGCTCATCAGCTTTGCTCCAGGAAAACAGACCCAGGGGAGGCCTGGAATCTCCTCACTTCCAGCTTTAAGGCTTGCAAACAATTCTGGCCAGGGAGTGACGCCACCTGTATCAGGAAAAACCCAACTTAGCAGAAAGTCTGGGCTTGCCAGGGCCAGAGCGTGGCTGGTGAATGGGGAGTAGCCAACACATCCATCTGGAGCAGATGGGGAGGATGGATTTGGGATTAATGGACTGGACTTGGATGCACAAGCCTGGGTTGTGTCTAGAGAGGGATTAATATTTAGCTCATCTCTCCTTGGGGCTGAAGGATGTACTTGAGGTGTCTCCATGTGGGTTTTGGTGCCACAATTCGGGTTTTAAGCAAATTGTTTTGTTCCTGAGGGTCTTGGTTTGCCCATCAGTTTCACATCAAGGAACAGTGGCTGCTCCCAAATCCAGGGAATTCTGAGATTCCTAGAAGCTTCCATGGACTGATATCTTAAACCAAGGGGAGCTATTAGGGGATAACACAATGCTCGAAATTTTTTAATCAAGGATCACAATCAAAAGAAAAGAAAACAAAAGGAAAATGAAAGTGGAGATGAAACTGATCTGGAGGAAATAACTCCATGCCTCATCATTCCCTCCTCCCCCTCTTCCCTCCCCTGCAACAGCTGCAGCCATGGAGATTTATGGATGCACACATTCTAATTTGCTTTATGTTTTGTCTGGAGGAAGACACAGCTGTACAGAGCTACTTTGTCAGGAAAATGTCACATTGCACTTAATTGCCTGATAAAGAATGACAAGTCAGAAACAATATCATTATCGTGTTTAACTTTTACTTCTTTTCCCCCAAGTATATATTTTAAATTTTATAAAGTTTAGGTTTAAAGGGAAGAAAGTTGTTGTGAGATTCTCAGTAATGATTTTCCACCTGAAAAAACATGCAGTGAAATCCTGCCATCTCCTTACATTTTCCCTTCACATTTTAGGGCAATAATCAGTGTTGACTCCTTTCTTACTGAAACATCTGCTTTGTGCTTCCATGGGTGAGTTGAAAAACACATAGAAATTAATTTGGGCAGCAATTAATTGATTTATGGGTTTAGYAAATGGAGCTAAACTCTCCTGGAGCCCCTCAGTTTGGGAGCTGGGGGTGTTCAGCCTGGAGAAGCCTCCAGGGAGGCCTCAGAGCCCCTTCCAGTGCCTGAAGGAGCTCCAGGAGAGCTGGAGAGGKAATTTGGATAAGGGATGGAGTGATAGGACAAGCAGGAATGGCTTTAAGATTGAAGAGAGAAGATTTAGATGGGATTTGGGAAGAATTCTTCCCTGTGAGGGTGGTGAGGTCCTGGCACAAATTGCCCAGACAGGTTGTGGAGTCCCCATCCCTGGAAGYGTCCAAGGTCAGGTTGGATGGGGATTGAAGCAACCTGGGATCCAGTGGGATAGTGGAAGGTGTCCCTGCCCATGGCAGGGGTGGAATCCYGTGATCTTTAAGGTCCCTTCCAACCCAAACCACTCTGGATTCCATTCCACGATTTCTGGAGCCAGGAGACAGCACTGGGTGTGACGTTGGTTTGTGTCAGCACCCGAAATCTCTGGGAAAGGAAYTAGGACTTTTAACAAAATCCCTGTCTGGGAACAGTCACTTCCTTTAGAAAGGGGGAAAAGAGGACYCAAGAAAACCCTCAAATAATCTCCGTTTAATTCTATGCGAAGTATTGCCCCATGAAATCACACCCTGTTTTTCAGCTGTGTTGCCATCAAAATATGTGAATTCAAATTAGAGGATTTCAGGGTTCAACAAAACCATCTCCTGACACCTCTCATGCCAGCGATGGTCAGGTTTGTACCTGTGACAATCCTTCCGCTTCAGCCCATGGATTTACCACAGTCTGGTTTGGGATAAAATTAAACACAATTTTCCAAGCTCGCAATCCTTGGATCACACAAAACATCTTAAAATTTCTGGAATAATATTTCAATATTTTAGGAACTTAAAGGAATCTGTTGTTCCTTTTTCAGCTCTTGATGTCTGCAGAGAAACTCTGTTGTATTTTGTAGGATATTGAGTGGGGGAATCTGAATCTCTCTGGCTGCTGGGAGAGATGTCCCAGGAAACGGTGACTTTGTGTATGTAATTTTTATACTTTTCCTTTAGAATCTGTGATTATGGGAAGGAGGAGATGTATAATATTTTCCTTGAACGACCTGCAGAAAATAACCTCAGATTTGGGAGCAATYCCTGAAGAACCTCTTGGGATATTTTTTGCCTTTTCCAATAGTTTCTATTTTCCRTGGGCAGCTACCTGAAATCTGTGTTTTAAGTGGGTTTTAATCTATTTTTTTACTCATTAGTCACAACATGTGTGAGAAGTCACTTGTTCACAAAGGTTAGAGGGGATTGTTTGGGAAAAATACTTAGGTAAAATCCCCTGGATAATGGGTTGGAACATTTTATTCAGCCGTGGGAATATCAGTCAAGGGAAATGCCTGTGGGAAATAACAGGAATACATAATAGCTGACATTTCCATTGCTGCAGGAATTGTTCACAATTACTAAACAACTCCATTAGTTTTCCTAAAGAAATTGTTCTTTCTTGAAGCTGGAGATTAACACCTTTGTATCCAGGCTTTCCACGTATCCATGGAAATTTATTTTGCAGGGTGCTGTGGCAGGAGCCAAACCATGCTCTGGTGTTTTAGATTCACTGCAGAATAATTTTTGAAAGAGCCAAACTGGAATAAAACCACTTACTGTGGGTCTTATTAATGGTGTAGCCATGAAAATGTGGGCTTGGAGAATCTGTTTCACAACCTGCAGAGCTCTAACCACAGARTTAGAATATTTTGTGGAAAAAGATTGATATTTTAACCTCCATCCCAGGACATTGTAACTATAGAACTTTGCTGGGCTTCATTTCCCTGCCTGGAGTAATGTAATGGTGTTCAGTCTCAATTTTTAGTGCTGAAAATAAAGATAAACCTATTTATCTTTTTGTTGTGATTGTTGTTTATTAATAGAAGAGCAGTTGCTCTTTTCTGAAGTTAATGGTAGCAATCAATGAGCAAATGAAAATATTTCCCTGTTTCAGAAGTTTGTGGAATTATTGAGGGCTTTTTCTTCTCTGTTTTTCTCAGGAGTGGGAGGCTGCCCTGGCTGAAGTATCCAGGACTTTGATTGTATTTTTTGATCTGGATTTTGGGGCATTATATGTTGTATCCCTTTCCTTTTTTCCTCTTTGACAAGTGTGAATTACCACAAGTAAATCCGGTCTCCACAGTGGTTCCTGAAAAACTTTTCCTCAAGCATTACAGACCCAGTTTAATTGGGTTAATTAAACCAAGGGTGAAGCACTTGCACCTCCCACAGTCTGGACACTGGATTATTTTTTGTTTCCCCTCCTTTCTGAAGAAGATTCTCTCTCAGATCTCCTTTCTCTTGTCTTTGTGACATCAAAGGTGGGTGACACCAGCCCTTCCAAAGAAGCTGCTCTCCATTCCTTGGAAAACTGCTCAAGTTGCCTCTGTCTCACGCATTTTGGGCTCTGGATCCCAAAAGGACAAAGATGCCTCCCCAAAAGTCATCTCTGTTTCCACACCTGCCCRTTCTCCATTCATCCTCCAGGTATTTCCTGCTGAATATTCTTGAAAGCAGGAGCTTCAATATTATGCAGAACCAAGGTGCAACCAATTCCATGACCAACAAAATTCTCCAGTGAGAAACGAAGTCTTAGCGTCCCATCTGTGGAAACGTTAAAAAATGTCATGGAGTTTCCAGACACCTGAATTAAAATGTGGTCAGGTGAACAAGGCCTGTCTCAGTTGCAGTCAAACTTCTCTCTGTCCTAAAGAGCTTTTTTGCTTGGCAGATGTTTGCAAACATGTTTGTGAATCTCAAGATTTCTCTCATTCATGGAGCCTAAAATGTTCTCCTTTGTCTTAGTTCCTGATTGTAGAGTTGCCTTCTACTTTGTTCACTTGAAAATTATGGGATTTTTAAAATAAAAATCTATTAAAAAAGAAGATAAAAGATGCCATGAGATATGGAACTGGTTTTAACTGCCACCAATTCAACTGAATAACTGGAGATGTCATATCAAGGGCACRTGACCATTGTATGAAATGTGGTGCAAAGATGACAAGGCCTTGTGTCCAGACTGGAAAATAAAGTGACCACAAAATGTCAGGAAAACCCATGAGAGTCTGAGACTTTAATTTTAATTCTGTTTGCACATTCCTTCTAGGAATATGGAAAAAGGCATAACTCTTAAATGAATCTCAGTGTCCTGGGTCCATACAGAGGACCCATCCTTCTTTGCAAAGATGGTTAAGAAAAGCAGCTGTGAGGGAAAATGCAATTTGATTCCAAATATTGGTGACTGCAAAATTTGGGATTCAATTGGGATTTAGTCCAAGTAAGTTCTAACTGATCACTTATGAGGGAACTTTTAACTGCCATGAGAAAAAGAAAACATCCCTCCAAAGGTTGGAGAGAATAGTGGAGAAAAATCATGTCAGACTTGCCCAAAAGCCTCTTTCCCAGTCTAAAAACTCCAGGGATGCAAACAATCTCTCAGCCTCCATTAATGTTTCTCTGAAAGAGCGAGGCATCTGGGAGGTTTGTGACAATGAAATGTCAATGATGATGTTAAAAGGGAAAAAAGTGTTCCCCATGGATGCTTGGAGARGGGAGCTGCAATGGATCTGTGGAGCTTGGCTCTGTCTGCACAGGGATTTTTCCCCTCTGCATATCTCCTTTGTTTTTTATAATTTTTCCTTCTGGATGAACTGCAGAGGCATCTCCTGAAAAGTCAGGAGACATCAAGACCCTGTGGGCTTTCCTTTTGCCGCTTTTTTTAAATTGCCAAACTTGCTGTCAATTCCAGGTTTTATGGCTACTCCAAGGTAAGACAATGGCTCCTAGGGGAGCACCAGGGGTCACAGTTGTCACCCTGCAGACCCTCAGTGCCCAGAGGCTGATGGAGAAACCAAAACAGGACAATGACATCTTAGCGAATTACCTGTGGGTGCTATTAATGCTGCTGCAGGAGAAGAGCTGGAAAATAGAGAAAGTTGGAAAATGGAGGAGCTCCAAAGAACAACTTTGAAACTGGACCAGAATTTCTTGTACCTGAAGGTCTCACTGGGAAGAAATGCCTTGGCATGATCCTGATTCCTTGATCCTGTTTCTGCTGCTCTGTCAGAACTTCTCAGTGTCTGTAGCCATCAGAGCAACCTGCTTAAGGACTTGCAAACCAACAGAAATCACCCATCCCATCCCATCCCATCCCATCCCATCCCATCCCATCCCATCCCATCCCATCCCATCCCATCCCATCTCACAGATGGAAGAATCCCGTGGATGGATGAATCCATTAATAATGGATGAATCCATGATGAAGCACTTGTCAAAAAAACCCCACAAAACCAACGGAATTTGGATTTTCCTACATTTGTGTGGAGCTGTGCTGCCCTCAGGCTCAGGGATACTCCAAACCAGAGTTTTGCAATTATTCCTGCTGGTTTGGGATAAAATTTCTGCTGGTTTGCTGGTTTGGAACAGAGAGCTACCCAGTTCATGGAATCATGCAATGTTTTGGGTTGGAAAAGACTTCCAAGATCATCTCATTCCAGGTTTCTGCCATGGTCAGGKGCATCTTTCACTATCCCAGGCTGCTCCAAGCCCCATCCAACCTGGCCTTGGACATWTCCAGGGATCCAGGGGCAGCCACAACTTCTCAGGGTAACCTGTGCCAGGGCCTCCCCACCCTCACASGGAAGAATTTCTTCCCAATATCCCGCCTAAATCTACTCTCATTCAGATCTAGAGCCATTCCCCCTTGTCCTGTCACTGCATGCCCTTGTAAAAGGTCCCTTCCAACCCAAAGCATTCTATGATTCTATGAGTAGTTTATTAACATCTGTTAATGAAGTGGCAGTAGTTGAACCTCACATTCAAGACTGGTATCAGCAATAGAAGAGATAAGCTGTAATATGAGACATATAAAAACATTAACAAACACTCTAAGAAATCCAAAAATCCTTCTTTAATTATTGCTAAGTATGAACACTTCAGCTCCCTCACAAAACTTATGGATTGAAGGGAGTCTAGATTTGTTCTCTCTCCTCCATCATCCTGCAGAAGATGTGGCTGCTAAAATCAATGGGTTTATAAATTATCATGTAATTTCATAAAGCTGCAGTGTTTTAACTCCAGAGATGCTCAGTCATCCCCCTAGTGAATAGAGGAGAGAATTGAAAGGATAAAAGTGACAAAACTCCTGAGTTGAGATAAAATCCGTTTAATAATTCCTCCAATAAAGTCCAGTTTTATGGGTGTGTGGCTTTGCTTCCAACCGCCCCCTTTTGCACACTTTGATAAAACCATCCCATTAAAAAGTCAAATAAAAGAGATGACTTCCAAATTAGATAATAAAGCTGGGGCCAAGCAGGTCATTAGTGGCTGTGAATTTTTTATGGCTGWGCCATTGAGAAAGGTGGGGAGGGRAACAGGAGCATTTTGCTGSGGRATTGGTCTCTYCTTGGATTTAACAGAACAGAGAGTGCCTGACCCTGCTGAAGTCATCCAAAACAAAAACARGAACAGTCACAAATCTTTCCAAAACACTTCTGCTGATTGCAGGTAAGACCTAGGGCAGTAACAGCTCAGACTTCAGTGGTTTCCAGCTAATATTACAAATTCAGATTGTGTGTAAAAGGTGCATCAATTGTTTTTCGTCTCTTTCTTTGCTCTTGTTCAGGTGATAAAGTGGAGCAATGAAGGCAGGATAAAAACYCTCTTGGGTTAAATGAACCCAAAACAATCAACTCCTTTTGTTGAAATAAACTTTCAGCTTGGGTTGAGCGGAGCAGTTASTCAACCAGCATCAAAAGCTTTTTGCCTCTTAATGGTTTGTTGTTTGGGGCTAAATTTCTAAATTAAATATTGTCTGTGAGCAGAGAAAAAGGACCTCATCCCTAGAGAAATCCTTCTTTTCCACTGACGAATTCAGCTGTTAAATGGACCTGAATTGTTTCAGTCCAACAGTTCTGAAGAACAAAAATACTTCTGTTCTTTTTGTTTTTTGTCCTCCTGCATTAAKGCCAATTCACTGAGTTTTTAGGGACTTATTCTGTTACTCCTCTGATGGTGTCTGTGGAGCTGCTCATGGCACAGTTTCTCTGTGTAGATAAACATAGCGTAAAATCTACAGTAACAATGGATAGGAGGTAAATGCCATCATTCCTATAATTCCTATTCCTGTTCCTATTCTCCATGGGGAATAACCTCAAGTTTCTCCAGGGGCAGTTCAGGTTGGATATCCTGAAAATTTTTTTCATAGAAAGAGTGGTTAGGAACTGGAACAGGCTGTCCAAAGAAATGCTRGAGTCATCTCTGGAAGTGCTCTAAAAATGAGTAGATGTGGCAATTTACTACATGGCTTAGTGGAGATGGTGGTGCTCAGCCAAAGGYTGGACTGGATGATCCTGGAGGTCTTTTCCAACYTTAATGAATCCATGATTCTATGGTTTTTACTCTGGAAGCAGATGTACATTGTCCTGGCTGGGCATGAGACAGCTGTGAACAGGAGGGAATGTGGATATGGATTGCACAGTGCTARTTGAGGAAGAATTAAAGAGAAATTGTCCTCTCAACTCTTTTTCCATATGTGAGAAACACTGTAATATATTTACCACACATAGAATCCCAGAATGGTTTGAGTTGGAAAGGACCTTAAAGATTATTTCCTTTCACCCCCTGATGTGAGAAGCCTTCCACTAATCCAGGCTGATCCAAGTTCCATCCAACCTGGCCTTGGACACTTCCAGGAATGGGGCAGCCTCAGCTTCTGGGAAACCTGAGAGGTTTCACCTTTCCAGGGAAGAATTTCTTCCCAATACCCCATTTCGCCATATAAAATAAACCAGTTGCAGACCCCAGTAGTCCATGCAGACCAGAGAGGACAGATAGGCTTGGTCTGTTTCACTCCTGATCTGTTATTTGCTTATTTTGACTTTGTTTTTCACTTTCAAACTTCCACTTCTGCTTTGTTTCTCACACCGATGGATGCTGTAAGCTGTAAGTCACGGCCACTGTTCAGCCAGGAGAAAATACAAAATCCACATCAAAACAGAAATGTGCAACTGGGGACAAATCTGATTGTTTTCTTCCTCCTAAAGTGGATGAGCAAACMCAGAACTCTTAAGGATTCATCCAGCCTTGAGATGATGTGATCCATATTATATCACTCCCACCAAGGGAGGCTTTTTCGTGAGGAGTAGGATTGAAATGAAGAAGGTTGAGGTGCCCTAAACTCTTCTGATCTCTCTCTAACTCACAGATCCTTGTTATTCATCACCACRCAGACTTGAGGGAACTGTTAAGTGAGGTATCACTTAGTCCTGTGGTGTTCTGAGAGGGGCCGCATTATCTACTTTAACCAGGAGCCTGCAGTGAATTAGATCATTAGGCAGAGATGGATTTGACGCATAAAAAAACTCATATCTCACATCATTAACGTTCAAATCACCTTCTACACTTTATTTCCCTAAATAAAATGATTTGGAAGCCTGCAACAACAGGGGTTGGTGGTACTGAAGCCTCACCAGGCACAATTTCAGGGGATAAAACATGAGAGGAAGGATTGGACATGTTTCGAACATCTCCAAATATTAAAATTTCTCTTTTTTCATCTGCTGTTTCTTTTTTATTTCTCTGAGTGAACAAACCCAGATCTCAGAAATGATATTACCCTGAGAGTGTAATTGCTCTGGGAAGTACTTGGTCCCTGTAGTGATAAGAAAAATAGTTGGACATGTGGATGAGGGAAACCTGGGGAGGTGGGATGATACAACCCTGTAGCCTTGAGTCCTAACAGAGTTCTTTAATCTCCAAATTAAGATTATTTCAGTCCTTTCTCTGCTTCTTCAGCATTAGCTCTTCAAAATGCTGCTGGATTGCCTAAACCATAAAAACCCCTGAATTTTGGGTGCCCACCCTGAGCAGTGCCAAACCTTGTTGAACAAAAATATTCCAATGAACTCTCAGATGAGTCCTTGGGATCAATTGCAGAATCTGTCTCAACTAACCATGGCATCAACAGCCTTCAGGTCAGTTAAATTTGAGCTCAAATTCGCATTCCCTACATTATCTGGGTGTCCAAAAGGTTGTTTTCATGGCAATTTAGCCACAATTATCCAGGGGTGGATTGGATGGGATAATCTGGACCAGCAGATGAAGGTTTGAGGGACATCCTGAGGTTTAGAACACCCATATCAGGCAACCAAATTGTCCTCAAAAACAAAAGGTTTTCCAGAGTGATGTGAAGGAGGTAACTTTTGCAAGAAATTTGAGAAACAGTGGCTGAAAGTGGAAATCAGAGCAAAAATAAAGTGGAAATTTTTCACAGGTAATATAATTAACTGTCAGACATGGTTACCACAAGAGGGTGGAAAATTTCAGCTTGGAAACGCCTCAAAAAAGAAGAGGTTTTTAAAATTTCATCTTTTGTTCTTATCTACTGTTCTAGAGAAGAGACAGAAAATGTTGAAACAAGATTTTTGCAGAAAGATGAACTTGATAATCAATAATACTCCATTAGAGTATCATAGAGTCACAGAAGGGTTTGGGTTGGCAGGGACCTTAAAGATCATCTATTTCCATGCMCCTGCCATGGRCAGGGACATCTTCCACTTGACCAAGCTGAAATATTCCTATTTCTTGATTAGTTCAGTGTGAGCTACCCAAAAGCAAATCTCTCTGCATGACCTCAGACCAGAATTCTATGGGAGAGCAGGATTAGCAGCAGGTCCTCCATGAGCTTCCTTGCAAGATTAAATTCCTCTTACATTTCCCTTCAGAATCCCAGAATTGTTTAAGTTGGAAAAGACCTCCAAGATCATGGAATCCAACCTGTGACTCATCTCCACCTTGTCATCCAGCCCAGAGCACTGAGTGTCACAGCCTTGGACACCTCCAGGGRTGGGGACTCTGCCACCTCCCTGAGCAGCCCCTTCCAATGCCCGACAACCCTTTCCATGAAGAGATTCTTCCTAATTCCCAACCTTGTTGCAAAAAATCCATGCTCAAAACTTTTCAATTATTAACCAAACCACAGTGACATTTGAGTGTTAACTTGGAAATAATGACAGGGTAGCAGAACATCATGGAAATTATCTGCATAGAAATTCCTGAGGCAGCTGACGCCCTGAGGACTGAAACAGTGCAATTGTCAAAAGGTTGATATTCCCTCAGAATTGCCCCCCACTCACAGTGAAAACAGCCAGGCAGTTAGGCTGGAAGGGAATTCAGGATGTCAAGGAAATCTGATGTTTATTTGGCAGCAAGGGTGGATTTCCTGAGCAGTTGGAGAAGCTGAAATGCACCTGCTCATTTTGCATTTCCAGAGGGAAAATGCTGCTGGTCACGGGGCAAAGAGTTTCCTTTAGGAATCAAAGAATCTCAGGATGGTTTGGGTTGGAAAAGACTTGAAGATCATTTTATTTCAATCCCCCTGCATGGGCAGGGACATCTTCTACCAGAGCAGATTATTCCAAGCCCCGTCTAACCTTGCCCTGAGCATTTCCATGGATGAAACATGTGATATATTTGAGAGACAGATTCGGTTTAGCAAGACACCAGACATGGAAACTGGGAAGATCTTCTGGAACCAAGACTGAAGGGCTCAGGAGAGAAGATTTATGAATACGGGATTGTGGTAGGTGTCAAACTTTGCTACTCAAACTTCCAGGCGCTCTAATCCTCATAGAATCATACGGAGTTTGCAATAATACTTTACTGTTAGTTGATGAAAATAAAGATCCCTTGATCTGCATGCTGAAGGCCAGAGGGGAATGTTTAGGTATTTATTAAGCATGGATGAATATTATTTTAAGGTATTATGGAGAATATTTCTATAACTGCTCACAGCATCTTTTCTAACTCCGATTGTTTTCCAGTTAAYTGTCCCTTGTTAGTCAGGCTCCATTGCTGTTTTCATGGTTAAAAGGAAGCAACATTTAACACTGGCTGGCCGTTAAATCTCTGTGGGATTTTTAATTCCAGCAGTTGGTCATCCAGGCACGTTCAGCAGGATCCAAGCTTTTTATTTTTTGGAACATCTCACTGCGAAAGGAAGACATAGTCTCACTTCCCTCTTGGTATTCCCTTAGTCTGAGTGTTGGATCATGGCCTGTGCTGACTCATCTGAGAGAAAAATAAAAGAAAAAAAGAAAAGAATAAATAAAAAGAAAATAATAAAAAAGAGTAAGAAGTAATGCTTCTGGTAACAGGTCCTGACTCCTGGGGAATTTTTTTGTGGATTTGGATCAGTGGCAGCCCATTCATCATTGTCCCTCAGAGAATTGCTGCAGACAGCAGGAGAGTGGAGCTGCCCTGCTGGGAATAAAGCCATATCCAGCTTTATGACAGGGTTTTCTAGTAGATATCCCAGCCTGGTGAAAGGGCACAGGTAAGGAGGCAGAAGCACAGAGCAGACTATTCAGCAGCTGTGTGCACTGGGGAGTTCTCAGGGACCTGGGAGTTTTCCTTCTCTGGGAGATTTATTTTTTTTCTCAGGGAAGCGAAACCCATTGAAAAACTGGAAAAAGTGCCATGGAAGCCATCAACCTGCTCAGGGACCTGAAGCTCAAGCACAGAAAATGGGTGAAAGAGTGGACCTTGGAATGAGTCCAGAGGAGACCACAAAGATCTGAGGACTGAGGCCCTTTGCTCTGGAGCCAGGCTGAGGGAGATGGGAGTGTTCACCTGGAGAAGAGGAGGTTTCAGGGAGACCTCAGAGCCCTTTCCAGTGCCTAAAGAGGCTCCAAGAGAGGTAAAAAGGGATTTTGGACAAGGGATGGAGTGGCAGGACAAGGAGGAATGGCTTCCCACTGCCAGAGGGCAGGGACCGATGGGATACTGGGAAGAAATTCTTCCCTATGAAGGTGGTGAGGCCCTGGACCAAGTTTCCCAGAGAAACTATGGCTGCCCCATCCCTGTAAATGTCCAAAGCCCAGTTGGGTGGAGCTTGGATTAACCTGGGATAGTGGAAATTGTCCCTGTTCATGGCGGGGGTTGGAATGAGATAATTTTGAAGATCCCTTCCAACCCAAACCATTCCATGACTCCATGATTCTTCTGGAGCTAAATTTCATGGGACCAGAGTTACGTCCATGGTCTCCTTGCTGTCCCCAGATCCTCAGTCTTGCTCTTCTGGAAGGCATCATCAGAGCTGGGCATAAAGAAATGTGTGAGGCCCCCAGTAAACAGCCACACCATAGGTTTCCATGTGGACATCATGGACTTCTCAACACAAAAGCAAAATCTTCGAGTTGAACTCCAGAAAAAAAATGGCTTCTACTTGGAAAAGGGCAACAGATTCCAGGAGATTTTGATGAATAAAGCTCACCAAAAGCCAGCTTGAGTTCCCTTAAGGAGATAATAATGCCAGCTGAAAAATGATGATGTTGATGTTTGTTGATGAATAAGAACCCGTGACACTGCAGGAACTTCCTGAGGCTGCTGAGCTTTCTGGAAATTGAGCCACAGCCACAGCCCTGGCCAAGAACTCCCTTGGGAGAGTGCTGATAACTTGTACAATCCACCACGAATTTATTCACTTCCTGAGGAGTCCAGAGAACAGCAAGGTGCTGACACAATTTATTTTTTTTTCTTTCAGATTCTGAGTTTTATTACAAATACGTTTCCTCTTTATTTTAGGAGAGTTTCAAGAGATAAAGGCAATCCCAAACTTCACTTTGGGAAGTCATCTTGACACGAAAAAAGTATCTGCAGGCTGATCTGTCCTCTTGTTCTACTGAACAGCATATTTTTGTACTTTTAAGTGAAAAGAGAACTGATTTTGGGATAAAATTCACAGAACTTGGATGCCCTGAAATGCTTAAATCAGTGGAGAGACCTTGCTTTATTAAAGTATGTGTGTGGGATGCGATTCTTAATTTTCACCTCCTTTGTGCTCCAAAATACCCCAGAGCCCATTGAACCAGGCTGAAATTTTGCAATGGCAATAAAGTAAAATAATAATAAAAAAAGGTGCTGTTTCAAATGATAAAATAATTAAATACAGCTAAATTTGAAGCGGCTCTGGCAAAGTGTAATAGCTAAAGGCCATTAAATGAGTTGTCCATTTATAGAAAACATAAGCTATAAAATTCATTTTTAATGGACTGTTTCCATGGAAATGTTCTTTAGGAGGGCCATTTTATAGGATATTAAGCAGCACAAGGAGTTGAGCTGAGTGGAGTGGTGACTGTAATGCAGGGTCTATGGTTTGTAAAAAATTGAAGCTGTTAAAAGGTTTATGGCTAAGAGAGTGAAGAATAATTCAGAGCCGTTTATCACTCACCCGGCAAAATTAAGTGCTGAAGCTCAGCACACCTGAAGTGGAATCCCCTCATTAGCTCCTTACCCAAATGTCTCGGAAAGAGAGGGAAAATCTGTTCCCAGATTATGGAGGCAATAATAATTATAGGTAATTTGTACATCCTCGTTCCGTTAATTGATTGAATCTTGAGGTGTTTTTTAAATATTAATTAAATAACTCTCTCTGCATGGTGAAATCACTGCACAAAAAACTCTTGCTTTTATTTGCAGCCTGCTCCTTATGCCCAGGCCTAATGGTTGTCATTTAAKGTTGGAATTTCATTAACGTGCTGCTGAGGCTGTGGTCTAGGCAGAAATCCATGGCTGAGGGCCAGAAGCAGCCTGCTCCCTGTTCCAGGGACTGGAAAATCCAGGTAAAAATGAAAAAAGGCTGGGAGAAAAAACCCCAGAGGCTCAGAAGGGGAGAGGTTTACCTGTGATTTTGAGGCATTTATAGACAAAGAAGATCCCCCAGATGGGTTCAGTCAGTATTTATTTGTCAGTGAGTCAGAAAGCTGAAATGGTTTGGGTTGGGAGGGATCACATTGTCTTAGGCATCTCAGACTGAGAAATTGGGGTTGTCCCATCCCTGGAAGTGTTCAAGGCCAGGTTGGATGGGGCTTGGAGCAACCTGGTCCAGGGGAAGGCGTCCCTGCCCATGGAGGGGTTGGAACAAGATGGTCTTGAAGGTCCCTTCCAACCCAAACCAATCCGTGATTCCATGATTGAATTCCTCCTCCATTTTAGGGCAGAAGTTGCAGAACTGGGAAAAAAAAAACCCAAAGCAAACAAAAAGCCCTCAAAAAAAACCAACAACACCCCCCCCACACACACCTCTAAGTGACAGAAATGCATTTAAAATGCAGCCTGGCTACATATAGAGCTGACTGTACAGACAGAAATCAAATTTGGAGAAGATTTTCATTGACTCTCTGGTAAGGCCCAGCCATAACAACATTTTGGAAATACTCTGAAACACTCCAATTCTGGCACAGCAGGAGCATCCYCTCCTGTTCTGTCTGAATATGGATGAGGGCAACTTCAGCTGAGGGTCTGTGGATTATTTCAGCCTCACTCACATGAGTGGGAGCTTTTCCTTTCTCCAYGGCCACCAGCACATTCCTTTGACACAGCTGTCCCCACACAGCCCAGCAGGAATTTAATCCAGATGCCAACCTGCTGGGAGTTTGGCAAGCAAAGGATCTCCTAGAAATCCACAGGGAGGCTGCATCCAAAACCACATTTATCCAGCACCTTCCAGGCTGTTCCACAGGGAGCCACTGTTCTGGAAAGATCTGTGACAAATGACCCTGCTCCTTCCTCCACACAGCAATGGGAAGGGYTTATTTGGCAGCCAGCTGGCCCTGGTTAGTGAAAGGTTCTTACCAATGACCCTGAGGGATGTTCAGACAATTCTCTGATTTTGTTTTTGTTGTTTTCCCTCTCTGGCGCTCAGAGAAGCGGAAGAAAGTTGCTTTAATGGGAAGTGACAACTCACAACTGAGACCATTTCTTTTCATCAAGGAGGGTAAACGGCCAGGAGGAGCCTTCAGGTCTGCAGATGTCCAGCCACAGGAGTTTGCTCTAATGTCACTTCTTGTCCCTTCTCTGAGGGTCAATTTGCAGAGTTCAAGTGATGCCCCAGCAACCCCCATCCTCCCTGAACCATTCCTACACAGCCAATTATGTCTTGAAGCTTTAATCACTTCAAATTTGGGCTTTCATTCTGCTCCAGCAGAATTTTTAAGCTTTCTTTTAACCAACTCTTCAAGGATTTTGAGCACTTTAGTATAAACACACACAAGGTTTTATTATGAAGGGTTTAAAAGAGCTTTCTTCACCTGTTTCATTTCCCTTTTCATTTAAAAATGCTAAAAATTATTTCTGCTGGTGGGGTTTGCGCCAGCCCAGTGAATCCCCCNCTACTTAATTCTGGATGAAAAGTTTTGGTACAAAATTTTGAATTTTTTTGTGTTTTTTGTTTTGTTTTTGTTTTTGTTTTGTTTTTGTTTTGTTTTTGTTTTTGTTTTTAGTTTGGTTTGTTTTTGGTTTTGTTTTTATTTTTGTGTGTGGAGATTCACAAGCATAAATGCAGACCAATCTCTTGCACAAATCTTCAAGAGGCACAAATCTTCAAGACCCAACTTCTAAAACATCACAGACCCTCTGGGTGGAAAAAATTCCCCAAAATAGCAGTGAACACATTGCAGCCCTCCCTTTATTAACACCATTACATTCATTTCCCTTCAATATTTGCTCTTTCTGTGGACAAATGACATTGTTTATGGGTTTAATCTTAATTTTTTAGGAGGTTGATACTGTAGTTTGGCCACTGAGATACAATTAAATGTCATTTTCTCCTCTCCTTGACCCTGGTTGTGATTCCAGACAGGACATCCAAGACCCTTATCCATTAAAAAAAAGGAGGGAAAACCTGCAAATTAAATAGAAAAAAAAATTAGAAGTGAGACAGCATTCTGAACCATCTTTGATTGTACAGGAAGCAAAAATATTAGGAAGGGAAGAAAATGGCTTCAGAATGTGGTTCTTTGGCCTGGATCCTGGATATTGAATTTGTTTGGTGGGGATAAATCAGAAAGAAATGGAAGTAAAGTATCAGGAAGGGGAGAAAATGGCTGTGGAGAATTTATGTCCCACTGGAGAACAAGGAATTGTGAAGGGAGAGCCAAAGGCGGGGAATTAAAATGAGCCCAGGACAGGAGGGCCAGAAAGATGTTCCATCCCTGTTCCTCAGAGAGGTGAACTCCTAAGGGATCAGAATTAAGCACTTGGAACCACCAGGACCATCTGTGGAATTGAAACTGTTGCCTGGTAATGACTCCAACAGAACCAGTTTTTTTTTTTATTCTATTTTTCTTCTCATGTATACACTGGCTTTTATCTAACACGACAAAATTTACATAAAGCAAACAAACACAAAACCACAAACGAGCAAACCAAGCCCAAATCCAAACCATAAAAAACATTAAAAACCCCAACAAAACATACAAAAATACTCCCATAAAAACACTTAGCATGTGGAAACTGCCCACTCAACATACTCTGGGCCACAGACTCCCAAAAGGAAGGCTTAGACCTAAATAAACCCACCCAAAGCACAGTTGCACCATCTACAAACAGTCAGGAAGAGAAGAGTTTGTGTAATTCTGCCTCTAGGAAGGAAAAATCACCTGAGGAAAGGGGAAAATGGGAAGGTGAGACTTTAGGCAGACTGTCAGGCACAATCAGAGTTATCATCTTACAGCCCTGCTTTTTCCTCAGCCTCTGTGGAATGCCTTGGATAAAAGGCTGAGCATGGAACAAGTTCAGAATAAAGGAGGAGGTAGATTGTATATTGGGAAGAAATTCTTCATTATGAGGGAGGTGAGGCCATGGCGCAGGTTTCCCAGGGAAGCTGTGGCTGCCCCATCCCTGGAATTGTCCAAGGGCCAGGTTGGACAGGGCTTGGAGCAATGTGGGGCACGTGAGAGAGGTTGAAACAAGATGATGGAACTGGAAATCCAGTAAAGAAAAGTGAGGCAGAACCACCCGCATTCCTCCTCGGGCCTATAAAAGCATGGATGGCTTTGGGCCAAAGTGAGCCCCAGCACTGAGCAGATATTTAACACCCAATAAATCTTTACCTGCAGGAGGAAAAACTCCAGRTTTGAAACTTTCCCCTGCTCAGTTGAGCAAAGCTTTGCAGTGACCAGACTTGGAACAGCTTCAGGGCTTGCCAAGTCATTTGGCATCGTCTGCTGTCCTGTCTTTTATCTCAAGTACAGCCCCTTTTTAATAAAGGCTATAAAATATTCCTTTCTTTTTTGGCTGCACAAATATTCCTCAGCTATCAAAAAAAAAAACAAAAACCAAAAAACAAAAACCCAAAAGCCTTTCCTCACAAAATCTGAGCATATGTGGGTGACTTGAAACCTCACTGTGAGAGATGATCCAGCCTCGACAGAAAGCAGAGATATTAAAAGAAAACTCTCCTTGGGCTGCCCATGCACCTAATGAGGCTTTTTGGTTCCCTCTCCCATTTTATCTCTGCTTTCCCATTAATGTCCCTTCTCCTGATGGCTGCTTCTCACGTGCTGCCCATTAAGGACAGATTAAGCAGTGATGGATGGCAGCCTGATTCCCTGGAAGCATGGCTTGCATTCGGATGTGTGGCAMAGGAATTCATTAGGAGCAAAACTGGGTTTGGGGATAATAAATACTTCAGCAAAGTGCTCAGAGARTTCTGGGAATCCCCACCTTTCTCTTCTGTTGGGGCTCCAAACTGTTCTTCCAGGCAGAGACATGGAGGGTAAAATTGGAAAAAAAAAAAGGGAATTAAAAGAAAATACAGGACAAACTCAAACTATTTGATGGGTTTGAATGACAAAAAGATAAAAAGATTAACACTGAGAGGAACTGTGAGGGGAGGTAATGCTCCGTTTAATGAGAAATTGGTGTTGTGGGGTGGGAAATCCTGGAATAGTTAAGGTTGGAAAAGACCTCCAAGTTCATCAAGTCCAACCTTTGACTGAATGCCACCATATTTGATAAACCATGAGGCAAAGTGCCAGGTCTACTCCTTGTCCAAGCACTTCCGGAGATGGTGACTCCACCACTGTCCTGAGGGTCATGTTCCAATGCTTACCCACTCTTCCAGTGAATAAATGTTCCCTAATATCCAACCTGAACCTTCCCTGGCTCAACTTGAGGCTGTTTCCCCTTGTCCTGTCATTTTTTTTCCCTGAGAGAAGAGACTAACTCCCACCTGGTTGCGTCCCCAACTCCCTCAGCTGCTCTTCATCACTTGTGTTCCAGATCGATCTCCATGTCTGGGAATTCTCAMAGGAAGTACAAAACTGTGATTTCCAAAGGCTATTTCTTCTGCTCAAGTATAGGATTCACCCTGAAAAGTCTCTCTCCAAGGAATAATCCCTCCAACTCAAAGCAGGGCTAGGAAACTGTTTGCTCCACTGGGGACCAAAACACCTTTAATTCCCATAAGGATTAGTTTGTTTTCCTGACACTGAAAAAGAAAATTGCAGGTGTGGCAGGGGATGAAGCACTAATTAACCTTGCCTGGGATGGAGAATTAGTGCAATTATTTCCCAACATGACTCCAAAGAGGGGAGCACTGGCTTTGCACATCCTGCATGCCCATGATTACAAGCTGGAGGAGCCCTGATGTGGTGTGGGATTATTCCACTTGTGGAGTGCGGAATGTTCCAAGAGGGAAAACCAGCTGGARACATGGAGAGGGCACTGAACTCTCCCTGCAGCAGGGCTGCCAGAATCCAAATTGCCTCTGGAAACCACATTTATATTTAACCAGGGGCTCCAAGGAGAAGCCATGAGCCATTCTTCAGGGAAGTCTCAGGTGGGAAAGAAAAGGAACAAGCTGTCACATTCATCCCCTGGCAAAAGTTGAGCAAAGGGAAGCAGCTTCCATTGGAAGATGAGGATTTGCTCCAATCCAAAGGCTGTGCTCATTTCTCTTTCTTGTTTTCTACCACTGAAAAATGCCAGAGGGCAAATGGCAGCCAAGAGCTCCTTCTTTTATTGTACTCGGACAAAAAGGTTTCTCCATCAACAGCTCTCTCTCTGATTTATCATCAAAAAGAAAAAAGTCAAAATAACCTTGGATACCAGCTCGCACCAAATGACTGGGAAGGGAGGGAATATTTCCAGCTCCAAGGACAAATCTTGTATGTTTGCTCAAACCAAAGGCAGATCGGAGAGAAACTGAAGGCTTTGGAGGTGGGAATAAAGAGAGTTTTTGCTGGTTTGATCTGCTCAGACTCCTGGGACAGTTGCACATGTAACATCTTGTTGGGAAAATCTTCCATTCCTAAGGATCAAAGCTCAAGCACAGGCTGGAGTTATCCCACACAAGCCCTTGCTGTGCATCACCTGGGTTTAGGCAACCCCTCAGCCCATAGCGAAGACACAATGCTGATGTTCCCTAAATAACTCCATGTGAGTCCAAGTTAGTCCCAGCATTTATTTAAACCCTTGAAAACATAGGAAGAAAATATTTATTTTCCTAGGAAAAGCAATGGAACAAATTGAATATTCCCAAGCCATGTGGGTAATTCCAGTGCCTTAAGTTTTCCTCTTGTCTCCATTTCACTTGGCATTTTCAATGTTTTGGTTGAAAAATCAAACCACCTTCCCACTTGTCCTGATCTGTTTGAAGCCGAACTTCAGCATTTTTAAACTGTCCACTTAAAAAATGTTTGTCATTGCTGGATCTCCTTAACCACAAATATTTGGTGGTGTCTTAGATCTCTTGGTAGAGTTCAGAATGCAATTCTTAGGAGGAATTTCTTTGTGGAAAGCATTATTAAACATTGGAATGGGCTGCTCAGGGAGGYGGTGGAGTCCCCATCCCTGGAGGTGTTTAATAAATGACTCCGTGTGGCACTCACTGTCTTGTTGACAAGAAGATGATGGATTAGACTCARTGATCCCAGGGGTCTTTTCCAAMCTTAATAATTCCAGGATTCTGTGCTGAAATAACCACTCTGAAGAGGAGACAGATTTAAGGAGGATGGCAGAGGTCTTTGAAGAGCTGTATGGAAAATCTCYCATTGTCTGTGAAGTTTTTTCCCTCTCTTCTGTCATTTTCCATAATCCTGGAATCATTTACTCTCCCTTTGCATCCTTGGTCAGCAGGACACATCAATCATTTGAGGGACTGAGGTGCAGGGCCAAAACCCAAATTCCTGTGAGGAAAAAAATTCTACTTCTTTCCCCTTCGAACTGTGTGAGAAGCTGGTACAGCATTTCAAAATKCAGGTGTGKAAATGACTCAAATTTTATYCATGGGASGTTTAAATTGGATATTAGGAAAAAGTTCTTCATGGRAAGGGTTGTCAGGCATTGGAATAAGATGCCCAGGGAAGTGGTGAACTCACCACCTCTGGAARTGTTCATAAAAAGTGTGGATATGGCACTTGAGGGCATATTTTCCATCTTTTTCTACATGACACAGACAAATCCATGCAAAATATGGGAGTTGGAARGAATTTTAGCAGAACTGTGTCAGCTCAAGGACCTTGTGAATGGGTCAAAGGCATAAACTCCTAACTCAGCTCTCTTTTTCCTTTGCAGGTGTAATTTCAATAACATCAGAATTATGAAGCTGATGAACAAATCCATCATCTTCTCCCTCAAGTGTAGATGACAACTGTGGTTGCAACAAGYCACGTCCTGAAAGACGTTCAAGGASAAAATATGTTCCACATTTTCCAAACTCCAGTGCTGCCAGCAGTGGAAAGGGATTTGCGTTGGTTTGATAGTTTGAGAAAATAAGGACATTAATGGTGAAGAATTCACCGCCTCCAGCTCATTCCCAGAGGATCTGCCTTGTGCACAAACCCCTCTCTATAAATTCCTTAATTTTTCCCACCTTGTAGTGGAAATTCCAGCTGTGCTGTCATTTAGGAAATGCTTTTCCTCTGAATTTCAAAAGGATGGGGGAAAAAAACTACAGGAGAAAAATGAGCCCCACAATCCCATCCCTGAAGGATCCAAGCAGCTTTGGAGTGAGGACATCTGCTGTACAGGATAAACCATAAAAACAGTGCTGGGATTTGCAGAAAATGTTGGGACTTTCACATTGAACTGATCAGGGTTTAGTATTTGATTTAATATTCCATTAAATGTCCTATATTCTAAAAAACACATTTATTGATTTATTAATAATTTGACTACTTCTTTTTCACCAGAAAGGAAAATGAGTTCAACAAGTGTTTGGGCAACACCTCAGCCACAAGTTGCGATCCTTGGGCTTGTCTATGCAGGGCCAGGAGTTGGACTTGATGATCCTTGTGAGTCCCTTCCAACCATGATTCCATGAAATCCTGTTTGCACAAATTGGTCACCAAATACCTTTAGGCCTCTAAACAGAGGGAAATACATAAAATTATGAGCTATAGATAAAGCAAGGAAGTCTTTACTCCTTGAGAGATTTGGTTCCTCAAAATCCTATCCAGATATCTGAACTTTTGTGGTTAAAGATCATGGAATCRTGGTTTCGGTTTGAATGGACCTTCAAATTCATCYCATTCCAACCCYCAGCCATGGGCAGGGATATCTTCRCTATCCCAGGTTGCTCCAAATCCCATCCAATCTGGCCTTGGATGATGCTCTGGACAACTGAGCCAGGGCCTCACCACCCTCAGGGAAGAATTCCTCTCTCATATTCAATCTAAACCTGCTTCTTTTCACTTTAAAGCTGTCAGGGATTTAGATTTATGCAACCAGACACCATCTGATCCTTCTCAAGTCTTGAACTGCTTCGGGGTCTTAAAATGCAGAGTCTTGCTGACACTCTTAGAGAAGGGTTTTGGGGGATGTTATTTCAGGATACTGGCCGCACTCTCTTTTATCCAATGTCTTTTGATTCCCAGTGGAAAGCTTCTTAATAAAATGTGGCAGGAGCCTGTTGACTCACTTTGCACCTTTATGTGAAGATCAATGTCTGATGGATCAGTGATGCAATGGAAGAAGGATGAGAGAAAAAAGAGAGCAGATTAAAAAAAAAGAAAAAAGAAGAGAATGAAGTGATGAATCTCTTACGAATTCCCCTAAGCTCCAGGCAGTCAATAATTTGCCATGAGCTGTGCCTAGGGCAGGCTCATATTTTCAGACAGGATATTAAGACATGCAAGGAGGAAAAAGAGAAAAATAAGTGAGTTTTGCAGATCCCACTGGGTGGTGGGGAAGTCCCAAACACATTTTTGTCTCTCCTTCCCCTTTCCCTTTGTCTCCCAGATCAGATAAACCCCTTCCTCATTAAGACTGGGAATATTTGGGTCTGCTTTGGATTTGCTGTCACTCAAGAAATGAATCCATCATCCAAACTCAGAAGAGGGGCAAGGAAGACACACAGCTGCAAAATTAATTTGCACAAGAGTCTGAGCAGCAAGAAAACTTGCCTTGGAGCTGCTCATTAACCAGGCTGATAACAAAGGGAAAATAAAAAGAAGGTGAGTTTTAAGGCATCTTTCCAGCCAAGGCACTCAAACATCCATTTCCATCTGCCCAGGATGAGCAACTTTGCATGAATTAGGCTCATGTGCACCATATGTCTCTTTATTTCCATCTTTATCCTCTYTGCAAAGCTGTTTGAAGAAAATATGCCAGGTTGGTGTTTTAGAGGTTCAGAAAGTTCAGTGCAGGGAAGAAAAAAAGCAACAAGCTCAAAAAACCCTCAAAAAGCCTCCTAGAACAAAACAAAAATGAGACAACCCCCCTGCCTAATCACTCTCACTAAGGAATTTGCATAATTTGCCTCCACTTTTGCTATTTCTACTGGCAGTACAATTATTTCAGCAAAGCAAGAGAWAATTAATTACCAATATTCACTTTAACTGAGTTTAAATAACAATTAGAAATGCCTCAATTATCAGCAGACACAGGGATATAAACCAGAAACCAAGGACTGGGTAAACCAGGTCAGTGAGTCCTGAGTGTGTGGGCCTGAAGGCAGGAACAGCTGTTTCCAAGCTATAAAAGACAATGTTTGTCTGCTCCTTTCCTGGAGATTTCTGTTCCTGGCTGGCATTTGGCTCAGGGCCTGCAGACAACTCTTGGGAGGCAGMTTTGAGGCATCATCATCACTTCACTGGAAGTTAAATAGAGCACAAACGAGCCCTGTGCACTTTATTTCTTCACSCTGAACTTTGGGAGATAAGTCACAYGTGGATCTTCTGTGAAGTGAACAACTTTTGTTTGTGATGAAATGGGGGAATCCAGGCAGGAAAGTGCCCTGGAGTGAAAGAACCCACTCAGAAAAGTGTCCTGAGCATCTACTTTGGGATAGAAAATAGAAAGAAAGGTGATGGCAAAGATTTGGACATGAGGAATCCTTGGGGAGTTGACATCTGGTCCCTTACAAGTTTAAATGTGAATTTTGTGCCATGGGGAGAAACAAGCAGAGGAAGCAGAGCTTTCGTAGAAAAATCCGCATGTAATATTTTGATTCTGCTTTTTATTGCCTTGTCTTAATGAAAACTTCCCTAATTAGCTTTAGTTTTGGGATCATCATGGAATGATTTGGGTTGGAGGAGACCTTCAAGATCATCTTGTTCCAACTGCCTGCCATGGGCAGGGACATCTTCCCCTATCCCACGTTCCTCCAAGCCCCATCCAACCTGGCCTTGGACACTTCCAGGGATGGGGCAGCCACAGCTTCTCTGCGCAATCTGTGCCAGAGCTTCACCATCCTGAATTTCTTCCTGATATCCAATCTAAATCCACACTCCATCAGTTTGAAGCCATTCCCCCTTGTCCTGTCAATCCACACTCCAGTAAATGGTCTCTCCACATCTTTCTTGTCAGCTCCCTTCAGGAACTAGAAGGAATTTGGATAAATTGAACCTCATTTCTTGGTTCTGAATACAAAATTTTTCATTCAGGTGGACTGGCTTGACTCATCTTGGTCCTGTTTCCCCCAGCATTCAAATCTCTCTGTAGAATCCCTCTGCCCTACTCAGAGGCAACGATCATCTTTTAGAAATGCTGTCAGCAGTGATTTTTGTCTTTTTTCCAAATCACTGACARCGATGCTGAAAACTTCTTGCAGAACCCGTATCAGCGATGATTTTCCATTGACAAATTCTTCCTGAGATCTGTTTTTGATGACCTTTTAATTGATTTGATATTTATATTTCTCTTCTTTTTT
>JACDOX010000050.1:794702-813315 GCA_014549065.1 Cardinalis cardinalis
ATTGATTCTCAGGCTTAGAAACTGATAATTGCCATCACCAGCTGATAATTGCCATCACCAGCTGATAATTGCTATCTCATTTCTCCTGTCCCACATGACATCAGTTTGAGAGTTTCATGGATCTTGCCTGAACTGTGGCAGTCTGATGAGCTTTATTTGTTTATTTATTTAACAGGTTATGGAACTAAATGCCTTTTAAGGTCCCTCCCAAACCAAACCATTCCATATTCCCAYGATTTAATAACTGAGTGAGCACAGAGAGGTGAGGCCCTTCCTCTGCTCCCTGTCCCCATGAGGAAAGTGCTCCTGGAAAGCCAAATCCTGATTGAAGAGCAGAGAGTGCTGAGTTCCTGCCCAGAAATTCCCCCTCATTCCATGAAAGTTGATATTTAGCTGTCTCAAATTTGGGAGTTTTTTTTTGCTTATATACAAGAAAAGATGTTCCTTTGGGCTTSCCTGCCCAATTCCCCCAGGATAAAGCTGGGATGTTTCTGTTTGACTGCCCTGAACTGGTAGGAGTTCACAAACTCCCATTTGTGGGCACTCTGGGAGGTGACTGCAGCTGTGTTTTGCCCAGTTGAGGATGGATGAGAATTTTTGATGACCTTTAAGGTCCTTTCCAACCCATTCCATGTTTCTCTGCTAAACTGCTGCAGTTTGAGCTCAGTGGAGCGCAGGAGGATGTGAGAGCACAGATCAGCTGCTGGAATTTCTGCAGGGGCTTGATGACAGCACAGCTGGCCCATGACTGGGAAAGGGCCACCCCAGGACATGCCCAATGAATTATCTCCTATTTTACTCAACGGGAGAGATTTTTTTTATCTCCAGGGCACTGGAGATGAGGTTTGATGTCAGAAGTGGCAGAACCCTGTAACAGGGARCTGCCCAGAGATCAATAATTCCAGAAATCTGCACTCCAGAGTGCTGAGCCTGCAAGAAGCAGCTTGGTGGGGGCTCGTTTGAAATTGTTTCATTTCAATTCATGGGGCTTGTTTGAAATTGTTTTATTTTGATTCATGTGTTTAACCACTCGCTCAGTTCATTACAAAGCATCACTCATGGCTGGCTGCATTTCCAAACTRGTTTCCCAAGGAAATGGAATATATGGGATACACCTTAGGAGGTGTTTGTCTCATCCCTTGTACCTTTTCATCCTTTTCACCGACCCAGAACAGGAAATGGAATTTTTTGGCCAAAGAAACCGTGGCTGTGCCATCCCTGGAATTGTTCCAGGCCAGGCTGGACAGGAACAACCTGGTCTAGTGGAAGGYCCCTGCCCGTGGCAGAGGGGTGGAATGAGATGATTTTTAATGTCCTTTCCAACCTAAACCATTCTGGGATTTTGTGAAAAGGAGTTTGAAGGCTTTAATGTGTGAGTTGCTTGGTGAAATGCCTGAGAGAGGAGAGCTCTTGTCYGCATTGCAGGGAGGCAGAGCAGGCTGCCATAGGATGGAGGTGGAGGGAGAACAGAAAGAAAGGAAGAGCTGGCAAGACGCAAAAAGTCACAGGGAGATAGATTTGGGTGAATTTTGGATCATACTGGACTGGGGGAATTGTGGAATGGCCTTGGAGAACCAAAACCTGAGCTCTGGTACCCAAGTTGCGGCTCTGGGGTGTTGGGAGGATGGGCAGTGGCCTCTTTGCACCATTAACAACTTGCCCAGCTCCTCTCTGGATTCTCATCCCTGATTTTCCACAGTCATTAACACCAGTTCACTTCCAGCATCTCCTTTTGGGTGTAGGGTCTGATGTCCCTAAAACACTTTTCCAGGTGCATCCCTATTTCCTCAAAAAGCCGCGCTTTTCCTTAAATCCACTCACTCTGGACTTGCACACCACTCATAGAGGTCTCTGAACACGCTRTTTTCTGTGGATGAGTATGAATCTTCATATTTAATATGCACTTCTGGCAGCTGATATTTTCCAGGCAGGTGAAATTTCCCTTTTTTCCCCATTTTTTTGCATTTTCCAGCAGTGCATGCTGGTCAAACTGGGATTGGTTATTAGGAATGATCTCAAGAGGGAGTGAACGTTGGGAGTATGAATATTCATATTTAATATAAAATTTACTATGAAATCATAGGAATCACAGAATGGTTTGGATTGGGAAGGAACTGGAAGTTAATTTTGTTCCACCCTCTCATGGACAGGGAACCTTCTACTAGACCACATTGCTCCCAGAACGCTTTGAGGGATGGAGCATCCCTGGAAAACCTAAAATAGACCCAAAATATAATTTAAATATAGATMCTACATTAATTTTCGAAGAACCATTAGGTATTTTCACAAACCTTGCCTGGTTTTAAGTTCAGCAGACAAAGGAAACACAGGCAGATCCSCCAAAATACACTCTCCAGGCATCTGCACACAACACAGCTCCTGCGTGGGTGGATATGTGAGGAAAAATCAATTTTCTGGAGGTTTCCTGTGGTGCCTGTCACCCCCTCAGCTTAATTAAACAAGAAAAATCCATGCTCCACATCCCATCCATCGGCCTAAAGACACAGCCATCAAGCTGGCACTCCCCACACCTCCATCCTGTGGGTCAGGGAGGGCTGGAGGGATAAATTGCCCCGTGGTGACATCCTGATTTGAACAGACATGATCTCCCTGCATCCAGCTGAACAATATCCCCTGCTCCTCTCCGGATCTTTAAAATTTCCTTTATTTTGGGACTTATATTTGCTCCTGTCTGTGTTTCTTAAACTGGCTGTTTTTTTCCTCTCTCACATTTCAGGTCCAGACATGGGTTGTTGTCTTCTGACCCATCCTGGCTCCCAGCATCCCAAACACGTGTTCATGCCAGGGATGTCAGGAGGTCTGGAAAGGTCGGACCACCGCGCTGTTCCCATCAATTTTCTCGCTTCCGAGGCTCAAAAGCAGCACAAACAAAAGACCTTTTCAAGTGCTGCTGTAAGGAARACCTGCAGAGCTTCCAGATCAGGGGAGGGATGGGGCAGCTCAGCAGGCACTGAGGGAGAAATGAGGTCATCCAGGGGCGAAGCGCTGTGATCCAGGAGAGCTGAACACCTCTCCTGGCTGGATATTGATTTCTGTGCTCCCACCCAAATCCTGGCTTGTCTGGAGGAGCTCTGAGGGCACTGTGGGGTTCTCCACTCCCCCAAGCCCTGGGCTGTGGTGAATGTGACCATGGCCAGGTGGGGAGAGCTCAGGTGTCCCTCTTTTGGTGGAATTGGACCTCTAGGGGCAGGCAAAAMTAGCCAGAGTGTAGCTATGATATTTTCTGAAAAATCCCTTTGCCAGGATTTTTCTCCTGAGAAGGTGAGRGGCCTCAGAGGAAAAGAAAAACAATGATTATCTGCTGCTATGGAATGCAACAGGTGCATCTTTGATTGGTCTCATGTGGTTGTTTCTAATTAATGGCCAATCACARTCAGCTGTCTCRGACTGTCTGGTCAGTCACARGATTTTATTATCGTTCCAATTCCATTCCTTTCCTTGCTAGCCTTCTGATGAAATCCTTTCCTCTATTCTTTTAGTATAGTTTTAGTATATAATTTTCTTATAATATATATCATAAAATAATAAATCAGCCTTCTGAAACATGGAGTCAAGATTCTCGTCTCTTCCCTCATCCTGGGACCCCTGTGAGCACCACCACACCAGGGCTCCTTGTGTGCCTTGGGGATGAAGGAGACATTGCTCCATCCACAGGACAGTCCCTCCTCACTTGGGATGTAAAATGGYTTTTCCCATCTGCTGATTTTCTGGACCACAACCCCCTGAAATCAGAGGGGTGCAGGCCAGGTGTGTGTGTGAAGGGACCAGGTGACATTTTATCAGGGGCAGGGCMGAGTGAGAGGCTTTTGTCCCTGAATTCCAGCATGTCAGAGAGGAATGAGCCTTTCAGTGGGTACCAAGTCAATAACATAGATAAAAAGCATGTGAATTGTCAAACTTGGAGATAAAAGCTCATTTCAAGCCTCCTTTACATCTTCCAGAGGAGGATTGGGCAGGGCTGACCACTGACCACGTGTCTGTCCCTTCTCCCAAGTAACAAGTGGTGGGACAAAAGGAAACGGCCTCAGGTTGCCCCAGAGGAGATTTGGATTGGTTATTAGGAGAAACTTCTTCCCAAAATGGTTACCAGGCTGCCCAGGGAAGTGGCTGAATCACCATACCTGAAGGGATTTAAGATGTGGAGATGTGACACTTGGGGACATGACTGAGTGGTGGCCTTGGCTGTGCTGGGGGAACAGTTGGATTTGATGATCTTAGAGAACTTTTCCAATCTGAATGTTGCTATGATTTGGAAAAAAAATTCTTCACCAAAATGGTTGTCAAGCCCTGGAACAGGCTGTCCAGGTAAGTGGCTGAATAAATAAATTAAATTATGAATTTWAATTAATTCCTAAATAATTTTTATAATTTTATAACTTAAAAATAATTTTAAAGTAGATTATTATTATTTAAATATTATTATATTTAAATATTATTATTATTGAAATATTTTTTAAAATTAATTTTAAATTAATTAAATTATGAATAAATAAATTAAATACCTTGAGGGATTTAAAATATGTGTGAATGTGACATTTGGGGACATGGTTTTGTGGTGGCCTTGGCTGTGCTGGGTTATTTGTCTTTGCTGACCTCCAAAGCTGGCTCAAGGTGATTTGGCCTTCTGGCCACCTCCTCTGCTGCCAAAWTTCTCTCTGTTCTCACTTTTGAGTGTCACCACTCATTGATGCTCAGCCTATTCAGCAGAGTCYGGATACTGTGGGAGAAGGAGGCAGGGATGGGTTCATCTCCCCTGAACAGCCCCAAAAAGTGGAAAGGTGCAGGATTTGTACCAGAATGGATCATTCCAGGACAAAGGAAGAGCCAAACAAGCAGGAGTAGCCTGAGGCCAAACTGTGCCATCAGATGTAAGAACAATGCAGCAGGGAAGGAGAGAGGGGAGCAGCGAGGGATCAGAGTCGTTTTTGGAGAGATAGGGAAAAGCAAGAGAAGGATTGTAAAGAAAGCTTATCTTGTTCCTGCCTGTTCTCCCACTGCCTTCGGGATTATGCAAATGAATCATTCAAGTAGATTTCCCTGGTAATTAAAAACTCTGCTCTTTTTAATTAAACTTTCCCTCCAGAGTGAGGGGTTTTTTGTTTTTAGTTCCCCCTTGAGAAACTAATCTTTACAAGACTTCTTTTCTTTCCCCTCCTCTTTTCTCTTTCGCTTTCTTTCCCTTCTCCCTCAAAATTGTCAAGGCCTGTCACAAACTGATCTGAGCACTGAGTTAAACTAGAATGTGCTGGAGAAAGCAACAGGAGAAAACTTTGAATCTGGGTTGAAGCAGCAAGTGGGAGTCAGACTTTGGAGCGTGGGAATGACTTTAAGGGCTTGTGCACAGAAGCAGAAAGAAAATATCAGAGGAAATCCAAAGAAAGGTAGGATGGAAAAAAAATTACAAGTTTGAGTGCTTCCAGCTCCTGAGATTTAGCTGATAGGAGGTCTGCAAGGAGATATAATTAGTAGGAAAGCTGTAATGAACTCGAAGTGCTGGAATATTTAACTGCAGGTCATGAGAAATTGGCAGGGTTAAACCAGATGAACAATTACTGCACAATATCACTTCAGAGAGGGTTTTTTTTTGCATTCCCAGCAGCTGATGGAATCATAGAATGGTGGAATATCCTGAGCTGGAAGGGACCCACAAGGATCATCAAAGTCCAATTCCGTCCCTGCACAGGGGACCCCAGGAATTCCACCATGGGGACAAATTCTGCATCAAACCAGCTCAAATTCAATGCTGGATTCATGTTCTCCTTTATCCATTGTCTTAGGATGTGGTGTTTCAATGCAGGACACGGGTGCCAATGCTGTTGTCACTGTCACCACCATGTCCCAGCCCTCTGAGGGATTTTTTCTCCTTCCCTTCACTGCTCCAGACCCTTTGGAAACTGGAAGGCTGGGAAAAGAAAACAAAGCAAGGAAAGCAAAGAAAACTCACAGGGCTAGGAGGGACCTGGTCTAGTGGAAAATTGGCCCATGGTAAGGGATTGGATGAGATGATCTTGAAAGGTCCCTTGCAACCCAAACCATTCTGGGATTCTGTCATTTGTCACAGGAGTCATCTGAGCTTTCAATTCCCATGAGGATCTGGTGGATGATCTAAGGCCTGATATAACTTGGCAAGACCCTGATCACTTTGTCAGCCTCTGATTCTGGAGTTTGGAGCCAGGTTTTGCTCCTTGTACCCCTGCGAGCGCCTTGGATATCAGGAGAGAGGGTGATAAGCAAAGCCATCTAATTTGGGTATTCTCCTTTGAGTACAGTCAGTGAAGAGGAATCCAGAGGCGGTCAGGGCTGGGTGGATCTCACCCCAAATAAGATTCCTGTGTCAGAGAGTCCTGGATTGGTTTAGGTTGGAAGGGACCTGTAAAGATCACCCAGTTTCAACCCCTTTCCATGGCCAGGGATACCTTCCACTATTCCAGGTTGCTCCAAGCTCTGTCCAAGCTGGCCTTGGGCATTTCCAGGGACAAGGCAGCCACAGCTTCTCTGGGCAACCTGGGCACCTGTCAAGGTGCCCCCACACTCACACAGGGAAGAATTTCTTCTCAATAACCCATCTAAACCTCCCATCTTTCAAGCAGCTTGCCCAGAATGCTTCATCTTCTCATGGATTGCTGATTGTCCCCTTGGCTTTAAAACACACCCAGGGACTTGGGACAATTCCCTGCTGCCTAAACCCGGGCTGAGCTCTGCTGCCACAGCTCAGGTTGGTGTAAAAATCTCTCTCCACACAAATTCCTGAGGCCCAGGTGACCTCCATGAGTCTCTGCAGCCCTCGTGGGCAGCACATGGGGTGGGATGAGGTGCTGGGTGAGCAATAACTCAACACATGACCCTGAACAGGGCAAGACCTCCTTGCAAATGTCCTGAGCTCTGCTCGGTGCTTGGAAATTACAGCCTTTCTCCAGTGCCAAAGGAAAATCTATGGATCCCCTAAGAAAAATACAGCATTTCCATTCACCACCTCTTTAAATCTGCATCCTTTCCCCATCACAAGGAGGTAATTTTAGCCTTTATCTTTGCTTTATCTTCACAACACAAAGGCTCTTGTTTTTAAGTGCTGCACTTTTTTTTTTCCTTTTTGGTAAAGACTTTTCTGGTTTAATTTAATTTAGGTTTTTCAATCAATGCCTTAAGCAGGCAGATGATGCAGATCAGGGAGTGTCTAGATGTACACAGACAGGATGGGAAGTGGCAGATAAAGATCAGTGGAGATCTGTGCTTCATGAATAAAATGTAGGATCAGGATCAATCATAAAATCATAGACTGGTTTAGGATGAAGGGACCTTAAATATCATCTTATCCCACACCCCAGCCATTGGCAGACACAACTTCTACTAGACCAGGTTGTTCAGAGTCCCAGCCTGGATAATCAAATACTTTCTAAAAGTTTGGAGCTGTCAAGTGTAAGAAAGCAAAGGAAAGAGGTGGGAGGTTAGAGTGAGATCACATTTTTAGTGTGGTGCAGAAAATCTTCAGCAGACTTCAGGATGAAGTGAAATTCTGCTCCAGTCAAAGTCAAACAACAGAATGAACACCATTTTCAGCAACAAATGTCAGGTATTGAAAAATTCCTTTACAATGTTGAAAAGGACAGAATGTTTCAGTCCTTCATCTGAAATTGCCTGTTTGGAATTTATCCTGTTCTTTTATCTGAAAAATTTATTTTAAGAACTGAAAAAAAAAGACAGAAATAAACCTCAGAAAGCAAAACACTGTGTTCTGATGTCACTGAAACAAACCTTTGCTTTCAGCTGAAGTTTTTTGTTCTGGTGCCTTTGTTTGAAGCTTTCAGCATTTCAGGGGCTGCTCAATTTCAAAATGGAAAAACCCAGTAAGTTCTGGAATTTCCCAGCAATAAGAAAGTCTGGTCCACTTTTAACTAAATCACTTCCAGGTTGCCAGTTTTGTTCTCATCCACATCATGGTTTATTTCTTCTGAACAAGTTTCCTTGGGAYTAATTAAAGGGGGATTATTTAAAAAAAGAGGGAGAGTGACATTTTACATAGACAGGACAAGGGGAATGGTTTTTAAATGAAAGAGGAAAAGTTGGGTGGGAAATTGGGGAGAAATTCATCCCTGTGATGGTGATGAGGCCCTGGCACAGATTTCCCAGAGAAATTGTGGGTGCTCCATCCCTGGAAGAGTCCAAGGCSAGGTTGGATGGGGCTTGGAGCAGCCWGGGATAGTGGAAGTTGTCCCTGCCCATGACCATGATAAAATKATAAAATTGAATGATTTTTAAGTCCCTTCCAACCCAGACCAACCCAGAATCTTTTCTCTGTTGATCTCATGTCACCTCCCTGAGTCCAGACCTCAACTAAAAAAAATAATTCCCTATTTTTTTTTTCCAGTTCTTCTGGCCTCTCTTGATTAACTCTTGTACGCGATGTTCTCTGAGAGGTACCTGCTACTTTCATGAGAAATGAACTGGAATAATTTATTCATTTGCATTCAGACATTGCAGTGGAGACAGGAAAGGCTGACAAATGGGTTCACACCAGCTGGTTAAATCTAGCATGGGAAAAGGAAAAACCCAGGAAAGGTTATTTTGCCAAAGGATCAGAGGAGATGAGGTCCAAGAGAGGAATCTGCTTTAAAAAGAGCGAAACCCCTGTTCATGTGTGACAGTAAATAAGAAAAATAATTATCCTGTRTGCAAAATAGGTAGAAAGATTTTTCCCTCTTTGCCAAGAAGAAATACTGCATTTCCCTGTGGGAGCCACTGACCCTTGGGAAAGGGGGAATGCCACCATGTCCTCTTTAACAAGGTCATGCCTGGTTCTGAAGGTCGTGGCTGCCAGAGCTGCTGATGGCAGGAGAGCTGAAGCYGATTCTTTTGGGAGATTTTCCACTTGCAAACCCATAATGCTGCCTTTCTATCCCATGAATGATTTAGGATTCTTGGACTTTAATTTGGTTCTTTTCTTTTTTTCCAGTTTAAAGATTCAGGACCAGTGGCAGAGACAAATAATCAGCTGATTAATCTCACAGAAAATCTGAAGATTTTCTTTTTTTCTTGTGACAAAATTATTGCAGACTGCAAGTGAGCCAGCACCCAAAGTCTGGCAAGGCACTGACTTGGAAGCTCAGAAAAAAAGGGGGTAATTTCAGGTGTGACCTCCAGGGTTTGGATCCCAGAGGAAAACCCAGAGTGGATGAGAACAARGAATGTCCAGCCTGGGAACRCAGAATGTYCAGCTGGGAWTGTCCAGCCTGGAGAAGAGAAGGCTCCAGGGACACCTCAGAGCCCCTTCCAGTGTCTGAAGGGGCTCCAGGAGAGCTGGAGAGGGACTTGGGACAGGGATGAATGGACAGGACAAGGGGGAATGGTTTCCCACTGCGAGAGGGCAGGGATAGATGGGATATTGGGAAGGAATTCTTCTCTGTGAGGGTGCTGAGGCCCAGGTTTCTCAGAAAATCTGTGGCTGCCCCATCCCTGGAAGTGTCCAAGGCCAGGTTGGACAGGGCTTGGAGTACCCTGGGATACTGAAAGTTGTCTCTGCCCATGGCATGGATGTGGAATGAGATGATTTTTTAGATCCCTTCCAATCAAACCATTCCATGATTCCATGATTTCCTGATCCATCCATTGCCCACAGCTTGTGGGCACTCAAATGTCTCTTTCTTGTACCTTTCACTTCCTGGGACAAATGATGTCTGGTGCTCCTCTGCAGCTTTCTAAGAGCTCCAACCCCAAGATTCCCACTGGCACAATTCAAATTATAAATAGAATTCTAGGATGGTTTTTATGTTATCCTGCAGAATTTTTGTCATCTTTAATTTCATGTGGTTACCCTTAGTTACATAAATAAAGTTATTTTTTCCCACAGAAATGCCATGTATTTCTATTAATGAATCTTTTGCTCTTCCTCTTGGGGAGAATCAAACAGATGGGATTTATTTTTTGAGCATTAAAATGTTATCAAATTTTCATAACAAATAATTGCTTCATATTTAAACAGTGCTGGAACAAAAAAGCAGGTACTGGGGAGTTCCATCCTCCAAACACACCAGTGAGACATTAAGTCCTCATCTTCTTGCAAGGTCACACTACAGACACACATTACTTAAATTAGTGGGTCCTGAGGGTACTTTTAAGATGCTGGATTAGTGGCATTTGAGCTTGGAAAATGAATGTAAGAAGAGGGTCAGGAAGTGCTTCTCCATTCCCTGCTAGATAGTGACACCTCATTTTTCTTTTCTAAAAGCCTTTTCTGGAAATCAATGAGCTCGAGCTCCCCGTTAGGAACTTCTGTGGGGTGGCAAAAGCTGTGACTGCAAAGTCCAGCTTCTCCCAGGGATTGAGGGAAGGTGAAAGCTGAGAACTTGCCCKTGGCAGTGACTGGGATCAGGCACTGAGGGATTGGAGTGAAAGGGGAATATTCCTGGTTGGGAAGGAATCAAGCCTTTTGTCTCTCACAAAACAATGTGCTGCAATAGGAAGCAAAACCCTGTAACTTTGGCCAAGCCATCTCCTCCTTTCTCCTCCTTCCTTCTCCTTCTCCTTCTCCTTCTCCTTCTCCTTCTCCTTCTCCTTCTCCTTCTCCTTCTCCTTCTCCTTCTCCTTCTCCTTCTCCTTCTCCTTNTCCTTCTCCTTCTCCTTCTCCTTCTCCTTCTCCTTCTCCTTTCCCTTTTTCCTTTTCCCCTCCTTTCCCCCTTCCCCTTCCTCTTCCCCTTTCTCCTTCTTTCCCCTTCCCTTTTTTTCTCTTCCCTCCTCCTTCCCCTTACTCCTCCTTCTCTTCCTTCTCCTTTTTTCCCTTCCCTCTTCCTCTCCCTTTCTCTTCCTTCTTTGGACTCCTCTCCCAGCAGGAGCTAAGAGGACAACTGACCACAGATTATTTTTCCCCCCTTGTTTTCTCTAGAAATAAAAGATTTATCCAGAATTAATCTTCATCCATAAAATTTCCTCAACAATAACTGGGAGAGGATGAAAACTGGTTCCTCACAGACTCAGTACCATGGCCATGCTGTCCAGTGAGATGTTTCAAAGTGGCTTATGTTGCTAAATTTTTGGGTGATTTCACTTTTAGTTTTGATTACTGGGAAGAAACAGCTGCAGGAAAAGGGAATCCAGCTGTTTCTTCCCTGTGCCTGGTTCTCCCTTTAATTTAGATTAGCTCTGAAGTCCTACACTGAATTCAGCAGCTCCTTTAAGTGTGTGCTTCTTTAGTACTCATTTTTTAAGAGGTCTCTCATTTTTCTCCCCAGAAAAGGCTCTTGGGCTGATCCCTGTGGAAATTTTATCTTTTCTGTGCTGCTTGGCATTGGGTCTGATATTAATAACTCAGAGCTGGACACTCCTTGGGTTCAAGGAGTCACTGCTTGAATGGCAGCTGCTCCTAGCTCTGATGTTACATCCCAGATGTGACATGGATAAAATCCACTCTGGGCTTGGGTGAATCACTGGCTTTTATTGAGGAAACCATTGGAAGAGAGGTGGGAGAAGTCTTTATGTGCTACAGAGAGCAAAGCCTTACTCACTGCACATCCTCTGGCTGAACTAATGAATGAAACAGTCAATTAATTTACAGTCACAAGCCCTGCCCTGACTTGTCCTTGCAGTGAGCTTGACTTTGGCTGTCTCTGGGCTATTCCATGAAATTTTGTGCTGGAAAAACATTCACACTGTGGAATAATTGAGATGGCAGCGGGTAAATCTGGTCTGTGGGGATTTTACGCATCTGCTCTGAAGGATCCTCCCAGCTCCCATCCCATCTGTGTCCTGCCAATCAGTGGCGTGGGCACTGCCCAAAGCAGATGCTGGTGCTCCCATCCCCTGTGGAATTAGTGACAGTGCTGTCCTGGAAAGGTGATAAATCAATAATGTCCTCTCTAGCAGCAGGGAAAACAATTTGGAGAGGAATTTGGTCTGTGCCGTGGGAAGCAGGATGCAGTATGAGCAAAGCACAGATGATGGCAGCAAAGTATAAACCCAGGAAAATATCAGTCCTATTTAATAAAGAGCTGAGGAACTTATTGAGAAGTTTCTGGGAAGCTGATCTTTGGGATCCCTACTGGAAATAAATCCTTCTGAATACACCTGCCTGCAGGACAGCAAATGTCTGTCATTACAACAGAACCAAGAAAAAATGTTTTACAAGAAAAATATTTGCTTGAAACAGGAGCTTACAGTGGATAGAGAGGTATAATTTTTCCCATGTTAATTAATACAGTTCCAACACAGTCCCCAAGGAGCTCATTCCCATTTTCTTTTCTTTTGCTAAAAGCTTGTGAGTGTCAAAATCCTCTTGCTTTCAGAGAAGCTACAACTTTGGGAATACATCTGGGATCACTGGGAATGTGTTTATTCGTGGACAGTGGAGTGAATTGGTGTTGTTTCTTTCCTGGGTAATTTCTCCTGATTTCCCCTGCATTGGAAGTGTTCAAGGCCAGACTGGACAGGGTTKGGAGCACCCTGRTCTCGTGGAAAGTGTCCCTGCCCATAGCAGGSAGCTGGAACTGGATGTTCTTTAAGGATTKTTTGGGTTGGAARGGATCTTAAAAAGCATCWTGTTCCAYGCCCTGGCCATGGGCAGGGACATCTTCACTATCCCAGGCTGCTCCAAGCCCCCTCCAACCTGGCAAAAAACACTTCCAGGGATGGAACATCCATAATTTCTCTGGGATACCTTTGCCAGGGCCTCACTACCCTCACAGGGAAGAATTTCTTCCTGAAGTCTAATCTAAACCTACCCTCCTTCAGCTTAGGGCCATTGCCCTTCTCCTGTCACTGCATGTCCTTATCCAAAGTCCCTCTGCTGTTTTTTAGGAGCCCCTTTAAGCACTGGAAAGGGCTCTAAGATTTTCCTGAAGTCTTCTCTTTTCCAGGCTGAATATCCCTGACTCTCCCAGCCCATGAGAATTAAAGGAACCTTAATTCTGGTGCTTATCCAACAGTATAGCATGACAGTGGGGACAATTTTCCAGAGATGCAGAGCCTTTGGAGCATTTATTCCTTGCTGGATGAACAGTCCTGTGGCTGAGCAACCTGCACCAACTTCCCCAGCTCCTCTAACAGATGTAACAGAGCCGCCCTGGAGCTGTCAAGTCACTCTTTTGCCATCTCCACGATGTGGAATCATCCGAGAGCTTGCTCAGTGCCTGGCAACCACAATAGGTGTTAAGAGCTGCAGTGAAAGGGCTGCTTAACTTGACAACCAACAACACCCCCTGGCCTTTCTGTGTCTGTCACTGTCTGAATAAAACATTTTGTCAACAGCRTGATTTCTCTCGGAACAAGTGGCCGCTGTCACCTGCTCGCAGGCAAAGCCGAGGGGAAAGGCTGGGAGACAGGGAAAACTCCTGCTGGAACAGGAGCTGAGTCAGCCTTAATTCTGACAAGGTAAGGAAAAATCAGCGTGAGAGTGAGAGCTTTTGGCAAAACATGAGAGTTTTGTTGGTATGGGGTGGATGGAAAAAGGTGTGGGCTGGTCCAAGGACAGGAGCAAAGGGCACCACTTTTCAGAGGAGCAGATGGGTCTCATCAGTGGTGTCACAGTGGGAGGGTGGGACTGGCAGTGGGATGCTCACCCCACCCTGTCCTCCCACATGGGATCATTCCTGGAATACCTCAGATCTGAGCTGCTCTGGSTGCTCCAARTGATGCCTTGTGAAGGCTGACCTAGAACAGAGACTAGACARAGCTAAAGAATAAAGTAGGGATTTATTAGAAAACCTCAGTGGTTACACCTTGGGCAGCACAAGAGCCCAGCCAGGGCTACAGCCAAGATGAACCCAAAATGGTCACAAAATGCTCTACCAGTCACAGGGTCTCTCATTTTTGTAAGTTTTGGTCCATTTTCATATAGGAGTTAATTGTCCAATTACAGCTTTAGCTCATGAAGTCCCATCCTTCTTGTTTTTCTCTCTTCAATCCACGTTGTTTGTGCTCTTGGGCCTGAGATTTGGATCATTTGTCCTTGGTTACCACCTAGAGAAGGAATTGTTTTGTCTCCCTGCTCTGTGAAGAGAGCTCACCAGGCCCTAATATGAAGCCCAGACCCACACACTAAAGCAGCACAAACTCTGAAAAATGTGAAAGATAAAATCTGAGGTATCACAAGGACCTCAGGGACTGCCCCAGACCAGTCCAGGTCCATGGCTCAACATATCAGGGGCCAATTCCATAATGATAAAAGTTCATATTTCTTATCTGCATTGACACCAGACAATGAGGGCCACCCTCAGTCCCAGGTGAATGTAGTCCTGGATTTAAAGTGGGTCTTGAGTCCCTCATTTTTTTTCAAGGCAAAAGCTGAAGACTAAGCCAGAGCAACTTTYCAACCGCCCTCTGGGTTCCTCATGGGGGGGAAAAAAAGCAGAGCTCCTGATGGGACAATTGCACACTGCTGGAAACGGGGCCAGCTGAAYGTCATGTTCCCAGTAAGTCAGAGCCACACAACAGTTTGTGCTGGAAAGGATCTAAAAGATCACCTTGTTCTGAGATCCTGCTGTGGGCAGGGATGCTTTCCACTATCCCAGGTTGCTCCAAGCTTCATACAACCTGAAGTTGGGGCAGCCACAGCTTCTCTGGGAAACCTGGGCCAGGGCCTCACCACCCTCACAGCCAAGAATTTCTTCCTAATATTCAGTCTAACACTGCCTTTTGTCAATTTAATATTCCYTCTTGTCCTGTCTCTCCATYCCTTATCCCAAGTCCCTCTCCAGCTCTTCTGGAGCCCCTTTAGGCTCTGGAAGAGGCTCTGAGGTCTCCCTGGAGCCTTCTCTTCTCCAGGCTGGACATTCCCATCTCTCCCAGCCTGGCTCCAGAGCAGAGGGGCTCCAGCCCTTGGAGCATCTCCATGGCSTCTTCTGGATCTGCTCCAGCAGTTCCACATCCCTSTGCTGTTGAGGAGCCCAGGGATGGATGCTGTGCTCCATGTGAAGCACCTCCAGAGCGAGCAGGAGAATCTCCTCCCTCACCCAGCTGGTCCCAGGTCCTTCAATGCAGCCCCTGGCACAGCTGGAGCTGGGTTGACTCCCATTCCAGCTGTCTCTGGGCTGCTGCAGGACATCTACAGCCTCCCTGCCTGGAAAACAATGACCCTCTCTYGGAACCCTGGTTGCTGAGAATTTTAGACTTTCTGTACTGACAGGCACTGACCCCCAAGAGAACACTGCATGTGACCTGAGGCCATAGAGAAGACTTCCAAAATTAAATAATAGAACTGGGATTATGGGTGTGTAGTTTGAATAAAAGTGTGTAGTATCAYGTAGCAGAAAACTTAGGAGTTTTCAGTTTTAAAATATAGTAGTAGATATAAAACAAGATAAAAGTTTTAGAGCAGAAGTTAGTCCTTCTTTTTAACCTTCTTCTTCACCTTCTTCTTCATAAATTTAAGTAGTATTATATAATTAGATAAAAAAGCCCTCATTGTGGATCACAAGCAGTTAGTTATTAGGCTAAAAGTAAAAATAATTTAAGTGTCATTTCTTAATTAGACAGTTGATTCTTAAAAGGCCTTGTAGAGAGAGAGACACAACTCCATTTTCACCTTATTAGAGAGAAGTACTGTAGAACTCACGGCTTGTAAGACTGTAATTAAATAAGAACTAATAAACATCTGAGGCGGAACAAGAAATTAAATCTYGCGATTTAATCCTGACCTTAACAAAAAAGAAGCAAAAGACTTGACATTAGTGGTGCCCTGTGTGTGAATCAAAGAAAAAAAGAAGCAAAATTGACAAAGCCCACACTCCTCAGCCGTGTTCAGGTTGCAGTCATTCCAAGCTGAARTAATTCCAGCTCCTCACCTCAAACCCAGCTGATGTTTCCAGGTGCCCCTGTTGKGAAAATACTGCTCAGGAAGTGTCAGAAAAAGGCAGAGCTGTGCTTAGGATTTGAAGTTTGCATGGAACCACAAGCAGTGGTTAAAGCTGAGGACTCTAAAATCCTGCTTGGGTAATTCCAGCATTGCAAATGCTCCTCAGCTATTAAGGAATCTCCATCTGCTCCAAGGCCCTAGATTTCCATATTACTGGAGAAGGAGATAAGCAAAATCTATCTGAAGAGATTTTATCCAAGCCCTCAAAGAAGAGAGGAGAAGAGACTCGAGGCCTTCTCATTTCCATGATGCTGAGAAAGCTGATCTGCGGCAGAGGAGTAGGGAAAGCATGCTTGGAATGAAGAAATTTCTGCTTCAGAAGAGGCCTTTGTCCCAAAATTCTGTCTGGAACAGGACTTGCCTCTTGTCAGTTAATTTCTGGGGGTTTACAGYGAACCATCTCTTCCCAATTTTAGCAATGTGACTGCTCCCAGCTGAGCTGGCTGGGCTGGAAGGTTGGGCTGCAGTCCAGAGAAATTGTGGGTGCTGCATCTCTGGAAGTGTTCAAGGCCAACTTGGACAGGACTTGGACCAGCCTGGTCTAGCAGAAGGTGACCCTGCCCATGGCAGAGGGGTGGRATGAGAGGATTTTAAAGTCCCTTCCAACCCAAACCATTCCATGATTTTATGGCTCTCTACAAAGCCAAGCTGTTCCTCAGAGCATCAGGAGCGCTTTCTCACCCTGAGATCCAAAATGCCAGAGGTGCAGCTCCTCTGTAGATCCAGCTTTGGAACCCTGGGCAGGAGAGGAGCTGCAGTTGGGTCGCAGCTCTCCTTCTCTTGTGGATAAGATCCACAGTCCTTCCTTTTCCTGTCACATTTCCACAACTCACCATGGAAGCGATTTTCATGGCTGGGAGGTGGGAAGGCACCAAGTTAGACTTGCTGGTGATGCTGTGAGTGTGTCCTCACCGTTTCCTGAGGTGGAAATCCCTGGAAATAAGAGATGGAGACACCATCACCTTTGCTGAAATTTTAACTTTGGACTCATATTTAGACCCCAGCGTCATTCCAAGAGTTTTAACTCTGAACTGCTCTCAGCAAGCAAAGCAAGAATTTCCAAGATATMTAATCCCCCTTTTTGTATGGCCAGAAAACACTCACGGTTTTTCAAATCACTCCAAATACTCCTTTCTTTCATTATTTTTCACAAAAAGCCTGTGCTGAGAAACCARCGTGCTACAGGGATCTGATGGATTGCAGAATGTTTATGGAATGTCACCTAAAATAACTCACAGCAAAGAGGTGTTTGCCTGTTCCTGGGATGCAGCAGGAATTGCTTCCACACTATTGCACTGCTAGGAGATACAAATGGCAATCATTTAAACCAAATAAAGTCTTTAAATCACATAACACATTTTCTTTTAATCCTTTACATTATTTTTAAAGGCAAAAACGTCTGAAACATCCAGACTGGATTAGTTGTTCATTATTCCTGAGAAATAATATTCAAGGCCAGGCTGGACGGGATTGGAGCAACCTGGGCTGATGGAGGGTGTCCGTATCCATGGCAGGGGGTTGGAATGGGACAATCTTGAAGGTCCCTTTCCAGATAAACAGAGCTTTCCTTAAGCATTTCCATAAATTTAAACACACACACAAAAAGAGAAAAAATTAATGATAATATAATAATTTGGAAATAGCTTTTGAGACAATTTGCTCAGATCTTGCCTTCCAGAAACACCAGGTGATGTCAAAAGAGATGCCTGGGGAAGCCAGATTTTGTGGAAGGGAAGATGAAGTTGAGAAGTTGAGTTGGGGTCAACAAAGATGGGCTCTTGGTGTTCCCAAGGCTACGGAAAAAGGTTTATTGGATCAGGCACCAGATCTGGTCAATAACACCTATTGTGGTTGCCCTTATAATTTCAGTCATCCATGTCAAACTGACTTTTAATTTTCACTTTCCATCCTGCCCAACTAAAAATATTACAAAAGACAAATGATAAAATTGTCCTTAAGTGCAAATGCAGATTTAATCTGCGACCTCTTGCTTCRTTTAGTAATGGTGATATTTAACTTATATAAAATCTCTGACTAAACTGGRGTTGTTAAAATATAGAGAAAAAACAAATCTCTCTGCATTCCTCCTCCTTTCYCAGCACTGAGTTTGAGTCACAAGACCATTTCAAAGTCATTTTTAGGTTCATAGCCTGGAGTGTTCCTGGCTCCTGGYGGAGTTTGGTGCATCTGTGTGAGGAAAATTTTGTACCTCCAGAGAGGGATGTGATGAGGAGCAGAGCCCTGTTCCTTCTCATTGTGCCAGCAACAGATTGGACCTCCTGATGAAGGACTYCAAACCTGTGTGATCCACGTGGATGGGGAGCTGGGATCGCCGTGTTCTGCCGGAGAGGCTTTGTCACTGTCATATTTTCTGAAAAATTCTCTTTGCCCAAGATTTTCTCCTGGGAAGCTGAGAAGCCTCAGCTTCTCCTGTGTTTGCTGTTCTGGAATGTGGTCTGGAGATTGTTTATCCAACATGTGAATTGTTTTGACTTAATGGCCAATCACAGCCAGATGTGTCGAGGCTCTGAGGAGTCACGAGTTTTTATTATTCATTCTTGTTAAGCCTTCTGTCTGTATCCTTTCTCTTTCTTTAGTATAGTTTTAGAATATAATAATATAACATAATATATGATATAATATGATATGATATGATATGATATAATATAATATAATATAATATAATATAATATAATATAATATAATATAATATAATATAATATAATATAATATAATATAATATAATATAATATA
>JACDOX010000050.1:819092-844244 GCA_014549065.1 Cardinalis cardinalis
CTTCCTTCCTTCCGCCACTTCCTTCCTTCCTTCCTTCTTCCCTCCTCCAGAGAGAACAAGGCTGGAACATGATAATATTTTCATATTTCTATGCCACTTCTTCTCTTCTCACTTCTGTAAATTTCCTGGAACCATGGAATGGTGTGAGTTGGAAGATCACCTCATTTCATGGGCAGGGACACCTTCCACTATCCCAGGTTGTTCCAAACCCCATCCAATTTGGCCTGGAACACTTCCAGGGTTGGGGCAGCCACAGTTTCTCTAGGCAACCTGTGAGAGGGCCTCCCCACCCTCACAGGGAAGAAKTTTTTCCCAATATCCCATCTATCCTTGCCCTCTGGCRGTGGGAAACCATTCTCCCTTGTCCTGGCACTCCATTCCTTGTCCCAAGTCCCTCTCCAGCTCTCCTGGAGCCCCTTCAGGCACTGAAGGGGCTCTGAGGTCTTCCTGGAGCCTTCTCTTCTCCAGGCTGGACATTCCCATCTCTCCCCAGCCTGGCTCCAGAGCAGGGGGGCTCCATCCCTCARAGCATCTCCATGGCCTCCTCTGGACTTGCTCCAAGAAATATACATGATATCTCCAACAGAGATACAAGAAATCCTGAGACAGTCTTGGCTGAATTTGGGGCCAAAGGTGGAAGTCCTGGGTTATTTTGATTACTCTGTGGTGTGACAGCARGCTGGGCCATTCCCTGTGGGGCAAAATCCCCTTCCTTGTAGGAAAGAAATTTTCAGTCCCACAGTTCCTGGTGTGAACAGATCCATGCCAGGATGGTGTGACTAAGAGCTGCTCTCTCCCTTTCACAGTACATATATTTAGATCTCTGTGTGCATCTCTATCTATACCATATAGATCAGTATCTATAGCTACATCTATCTATAGCTATATGACAGAATCATAGAATGGCCTGGCTTGGAAGGGATCTTAAAATCATCCAGGTCCAACACCTTCTGCTATCCGAGGTTGTTCCAAGCCCTGTCCAGCCTGGCCTGGAACACTTCCAGGGATGGGGCAGCCACAGCTTCTCTGGGAAACCTGTGCCAGGGCTTCATCATGAGTTTTTTCTTAATATCTGATCTAAACTTATTTTCTGCCACTTTGAAGCCATTTCCCCTCATCCTGGCACTCCATGCTCTTGTAAATAATCCCTCTTCATTTTCCTTATTGTCTCCTTCAGGTCTTGGAAGGCCACAATTAGTTCACTACACAGATTCTCTTTTCTGGGCTGAACATTCCCAATTCTCTCAGCCTTTCYACACAGCAGAGCTGCTCCATCCCTCTGATCATCCTGGTGCCTCCTCTGGACTCTCTCCAACATCTCCACAYCCTTCCTGTGCTGGGATCCAGGGCTGGAGGCAGTTCTGCAGGTGGGATCTCACCTGAATGGGGCAGAGGAACAGAATTCCCCCCCTCTCCTGCTGCCCAAACTGTGGGATGAACCCAGGACACTTCTGGATTACTGGGACAGGAGCACACATGGCTGGGTCATGTCCAGCCTCTCACCCACCAGCACYTCCAAATCCTTTTTCCCAGGGTTGCTCCATCTGCTCATCCCCAGCCTGGATTGATGCTGGGATTGACCCTGGAGCAGCACCAACACTTGGTCTTGTTAATAAAAACTTAATACAGACACAATATTAATACAATTAAAATAATAATATTGATACAATAGACAAAATACTAATTTTTTAATGCAAGCCTATTTCCCACTCTGCTCTCTTTTTTTGTACTGGGAATGGAGATAAATTCCCCTCAAATCCTTTTATGCTTCCGGACCCTCTTTTTGCAGCAGCTCAAGAGCAGAAAATTAGGAATTTTCTCCCAGTTCCCCCTGTATCTCCTGTAAACCATGACTTGGAAGGCATCCCCTAACACAGCAAATACAAACCAGCCTTTTCTTCTCTGTCTAAACTGCTACCCCAGAGATTTGGAGGGTGAAAATCCTGTCTGCAGCCAGCCTCAGAAAAGGTTTCTCAGCAGGACATGTGGCTTTCTTTTACAAGCTTCACTTCATAAATTATCTTTTGACAGAAATAATTTGAAAACAAAAACAAAGCAAAACAAAAAAGAGCCAAAAAAGTGACTTTAAAAACAATGAATTGTGTAAATAATGAGAGAAGCAAATGCCCTTGAACAGGCTGTCATGTCCCTGCACCTTGCTGAGGCTTTAGCAGGAGTCAGTGTGGGTTTAATTAACACCTTCCTTGGCCCAAAATCACCACGTTGTTCTCAAACAAGGAGTGACACCCGGGTGAGACCCTCCAGGTTTTGTTGTGAGCCTTGGTTAATCCAGGTTTTGTTCCATTTCCTGGGACAGTAGGCTTGCAGCAGAGTGCCTGGTGACAGCCCTTGTCACACCAGGGCCTCCCAGATGTGCCTGGAGTTTCAGGAAGCCCAGGACACGACTGTGCTTGCAAACAGCATCCAGTGGCTTTGCTGGCTCTGTGCCTCTGCTCCTCCTCAAGTGCCAGCAGCACAGGAGGGAATTTCTCCTCTGGATGCCCTCACAGAATTTTAGTGGCAGGATTGATGCCTCAGGTTTTAGATTTTATATTTTTCAGATTTTGTTCTGCTTTAGTGTGTGGGTCTGGGCTTCATATTAGGGGATGGTGAGCTCTCTTCACAGAGTAGGGAGACAAAATAATTCCTTCTTTAGCTGGGGACCAAGGACAAATGATCCCGATGTCAGGCCCAAGAGCATAAACAACATGGACCAAAGAGAGAAAACAAGGATGGGACTTCATAACTTAAAGCTATAACTGGACAATTAACTCCAATATGCTAATGGACCAAAGCTTATAAAAGTGAGAGACMCCATGACCAGTCGTCCATTTTTTGTGGCCATTTCGTGTTGTGCTGCCCAAGATATATCCATTGAGGCCTCTTAATAAATCCCTACTTTATTCTTTAGCTCCATCTAGTCTCTGTTCTAGGTCAGCCTTCACAAAGTTTGCAACACTGGAGTGGAATCGGAGCCCTTTGGAAAGCGAGGGAGGGCAGCAAGGTCCAGATGCTGGGGGAGCCTTGGTTGAACTCTGAGAGCTTTTCCTTTAAACAAATCCTCTTCTTATCTCCCATTTTCCTGCAAGGTCTRGAAGGGGATTAGACTTTTGATGTTGGCCCACCTGGGAGCTGGCTCACCCCTTATCCATTTTGGYCCATGCTGTAGGATTTGACTTCGCTGTAAGATTCATCCCCTGACTCCCTGCCCTGCTTTGTGGGGTTGTGGGAAGGACATTGGACACAGGATGGTCCTTCCTGCCTGTGCACAGGATTTTAAACAGATTTAACATCTGCAGTCCCTGAGATCCAGGCTGGATCATTCATCTCTAGACAGRAACAAACAAAAAAACGGGATTTGAACTAAATTATCCTTAAAGTCCCTCCCAACACAATTCTTAATTATTTTCATACCTTTCAGGAATTTGCCTTCCATCACAATTTCCATAGGAGACAAGCTCAGACTGTGTCTTCCAACAAGATTAAAACATTTTAAGGCAGAAACATTTTTTTTAAGGGCAAGGTGTGTTTTGCCATTTATTTTCAGAGGATGCAGGATTTTACCCACTGATTTCAGCTTCCAGCAGACTGAGTCATCTCCTCAAGATCATCTTAGAGATTATAATTTCTGAAGGGTGAAAAACTGAGATAAACAGGGAGTCTTGGAAGCCAGATGTTGCATTAAAATTGTGGAATTAACCCAGGTGCAGTCACCTTAACTCTGACCCTTTTCCATTTGCCATAGTCTTGTAGATTTTGTGTTTAAGAACCAAGCTCTAGGATGTCAGTTTTGGTACAGATGACTGCAAGTCCAAGTGTGCTGTGCTATCTTTATTGCATTTTTAGCATAATAATATATTCTGTTCAAAACTGGTGATGTATGAACATAAATATATCTTATTTGCCTATTAACRTTAGACAGGAAAAGTCATTCTTTGTGCAACATCTGTAATGTGATCATTTCAATTTTATCTTCTKTTAGGTGTCTGAGCAATAAACCTTGAAAGACATTATTTATGGAATTTGGTGCAATACCATCACTGTTATTACAGAATAAGATTTTTTCTATTCAAAGGAGTTCTAAAGGTTGTTTTTTTAATTTTTTTCTTGTCCCTCTAGAGTTCTGAAGTGGGATGATTCTGGCATGTTTCAGAGAATTCTGGAATGGTTTGGGTGTGGGTTGGATGGGACCTCAAAGATCATTGAATTCCACTCCTGCCATGGGCAGAGGATTTCTGAGACACTTTCCACTATCCCAGGTTGCTCCAAACCTCTTCCAACCTGACCTTGGACATTTCCAGGGATGGGGCAGCCACAGCTTCTCTGGGCAACCTGTGCAGGGCCTCATCACCCTCAGAGGGCAGAATTTTTTCCCAATACCCAAATTAAACCTATTTTCTGTCAGTTTGAAGCCATTCCCCCTTATCCTGTCACTCCAGGCTCCTCTAAAGAGCCTCCYTCTTTTTTCAAGGAGAAACCTTGCTGCAAGAGAGAGGGAAGGCATCACTTCCATGATTTTGAGTTGCATTTTTGAACGAATGGGCACCATGGCCTTGAGCATCATGAACACAAATTAAAACTTTACTAACAAAGAGCAGACTTGTCCTGATTGGAGACAGCAGCAAACCCATCCCTAAAAAAATGCCCACACTACATTGGGATGAATAAATAAAATATATTTGAGGGGATTTTTTGGCTCCAGGACCCCCTGAAACAGCAGGGATCACATCCAGGAGTGTGACTGCTCATCCTCRTCCCCTTGAAAGAGGGAACACTGCTCCTTGGACCTGCTGGGAAGGGCCCCTGGCTTGTGTTGTGTCCAGATCACACAAAAAACATCTGAGCCATTAAGAAGGAAATCTTGACTGAGAGGTTTGTGAAACACTGGAACTGGCTGCCTAGAGAAGCTGTGGATGCCCCATTCCTGGGAATGTCCAAGGCCAGGTTGGACAGGGCTTGGAGCAACCTGGGATAGTGGGAGATGTCCCTGTCCATGCCAGGAGGTGGAATAAAATGGGCTTTAAGGTCCTTTCCAACCCAAACCATTCCATGACTCCACCCTCATTAGATCTGACCATTCAATTATTAACAGAGAGATCACCTGTGACATTCTCACCACACCTGAAAGTTTTTATCTGCACTCCATGTCCTGTGCAGCTGCACAGCCCAGTCACCAAAAATCAATGTTTAAGTAGAAACGAATATGAAAATGATTGCTACTGTGAGGCAGGGAATAAAAGACAGAGGAGGAATATCTTTTCTAGTGATAACATGTGAATAAATCCCTGTGGCTTATTTTGATATCGCTGACATTTTTCATAAAGACATTCTCCAAGGAGCCAAAGACATCTGTCAGCACAGAGTGAAGTGTGTACAAATGAAGCACAAATCCACCCTCCTGAGGAATGACAGAGGTGTCGATAATTTCAGTAGCTGGGAGGGAGCAATTCTGATGCAAAAGCTGGAGGAGTGAATCCCAGCTCGAGGGGTTCTTAGCTCAAAATGTGATCACAGTGACGCAATCGTGGAACGGCATCACCTCGCGCAAGGAAAGATGCAATCCCTGAAAATGTGTGTGAAAAAGAGAGGAGAATTCAGGATATGGCATCATGCCTGGCTTCTGCYGTGTTTCTAAAAATTTGTCTTGCAGGTCTCTTTTGGGAAAATAATAATTTTTAAAAGTTTTGGGTTTTTTTTAAATATGACAGAATTCAGTGAAGCTGCAGAGAGTACCTGGTTCCTAGTGTAGTGAAAAGTAAGGGAACCATAAGGAATCAATCAAAGGGAATTCCAGTGGACCAGGGTAGGGATYGTCTCTCTGTGCTGGGCACTGGTGAGGTCACAGCTCAGGTCTTGTGTCCAGTTGTGGCCTCATGACAAGAAGGACATTGAGGGGTTGGAGCACATCCAGACAAGAGAACAAAGCTGAGGAAGTGTCTGGGGCACCAGGACAGGCTGAGGGATCTGGGGGGAGCTCAGCCTGGAGAAAAGGAGGCTCAGGGRGGGCCTTCTAACTGTCCACAAGTCCCTGACAAGAAGGTGCAGCCAGGTGGGGCTCAGGCTCTGCTTGCAGGGTACAAGGGACAGGAGGAGAGGAAATGGCCTCAAATTGCATTCAGGTYGGRCATCAGGAAGAATTTCTTCATGGAAAGGGCTGTCAAGCATTGGAAGGGGCTGTCCAGGGTGGTTTGGAGTCCTCATTCCTGGAGGTGTCCAAGGAAGGCCTGGACATGGCACTCAGTGTTCTGGGCTGGTGACGAGGTGGGGAKCGGTCACAGCTTGACCTTGATGGTCTTAAAGGTCCTTTTCAATCTGAATAATTCAATTCTCTGATACTCACTTCTCTGATAATTAAATGTCTCTATGAACCTGTCTCTTCCTTTGGCACTTACAGCAGTGATTTTTAGCCTGTCTGCCCATCTATTTTTCTGAAGCAGAAAGAAAAGCTCCAGGACAGTGACCTTGACTGCAAACATCAGCTGCAAAATATTTAAGGGCTGTTAACTAGGAAATATTAAACTGCCCTGGGGCAGGGTTGGAGGTGAACAATGCCCTCATGTTAACCCAAGAGCAGTGCTGAGTCACACCTGGGGGACTGCAAAACTCAGATTTTCTTTTACATCCTCCAGAAAATACTTGGGAATTTTGTTTCCTTTAGAGCCAATCCTGGCACAAACGTGCCAGGCAGTGAAATTCCCACTAGAACGCTTGGGAAATTTTATTGTGGTGTTGAAAGTTCCTTTTTCCCTCTGATAAATCAGAATTTGGGGCTCTGTGTGGCTGGGGACAGCTGCATCCTGCAGGGATGTGCCTCCCAGGGCAGAGCATCCATTTGGGATAACTGAGGGAAATGGAAAATGCTGATGTTCAGCCATCAAAACTGATCCTGCGCTTCCCAAAGTTGCAGGAGAGTCTCACTGGCTACAGGGAAAGGTCTTCAGGACAGTGTTGGTTTCCCAGCTCATCTCCCTTGAACATGTTTGGTTTTCAGGGATTAACCACCATGCTGGGATCACAGTGGGAATACAGGCAGATTCCACGCTTTTTTGAAGGAGAAACCTCTTTTTATTGATTTTGACATTGAGATCTTCAGCCAAGGAATGGAAGCTGTTGGGGCAACTGGGAGCAGTCACCAGCAGGTCCCAACAGGCACCAACTCTAAGGAAGAGGCAAGAGAGGAATCTCAGGGTTGGAATTATGCTTTTGCCTGGTTCACTTTGCTCTTTTCCATATTATTGTTCTCTCATTTCCTTTAAAATCAACCCCATCCTGCCACACTACGGGTAATACCCAGTTAATTCACCTTTTTATGGAGAATCTGCATCAAAAAGGGACATGGGCGAGCTTGAAAAGATCATTTAACCCCTATTCTGTATAGCCATGGGACATCATGCAGCAAAAGGAGCYCCTGTGGATAGAAAAACCTATATTTCCTTCAAAAATCTTGGAATTGTGTAAATAGCATTGTTCACATGGGAGACCACAAGGATACAGGCACATTTTCGCATTTCTAAAGGCAACTTTCTTAAAGACCCCTCAAATGTAAAGAAGCCTGGGAAAAAAAAAAAGGAAAAGTCAAATGTTTATTATTCCAAGCCCCATCCAATTTGGCCTCGGACAATTCCAGGGGTGGGGCAGCCACAGCTTCTTTGGRAAACCCATGSCAGGGCTTCATCACCCTCACAGCAAATAATTCCTTCCCAATATCCCATCTAACCCTGCCCTCTGCAGTGGGAAGCCATGCCCTGCGTCCAAAATTCCTCTCCAGATCTCCTGGAGTCCCCTCAGGTACCAAAAAGMCACAATAAGGTCACCCCAGAGCCTTCAATTAAACTCTATTCCTGTTTGGTTTTTTTTTGGCTGAACATGAAAGTTGTGGGGTTTTAGGATGTGAGGATTGATTGATCATGGAATCATAGAGGAGCATCATGGAATTGTTATGGTAGGAAAAGACCTTTGAGATCAAGCCCAACCTTTGACTGTCACCACCGCTAACCCAYGTCCTCAAGAGCCACATCCACAGGTTTTTGAACAATTCCAGGTTCCAGGTGGTTCCATTCCTACCCTGGGTGGCCTGTTCCAATGATTTACAAACGTTTCAGTGAAAAAAATTCCTAATATCCAATCTAAACCTTTCCTGGTACAACTTGAAGCCTTTTTCACTTGTCCCATTCCTTGTTCCCTGGGAGAAGAGACTGATCCCACCTCACCACAACCTCATTCCAGGGAGCTCTGGAGTGTGATGAGACCACCCCATGCCAGGTGTGATGCTCCAATTGTTTTTGAAGTTCTGCTTTGCCTCCATTGTGTTGTTCCCCAAGACCATGAAGGAATTCTGGAGTGGCTGGTTGGATGAAAATGTTCTTATTGCCCAAGGAAAATCCAGGGATTAACTGAGCACTGTCTTGGAATATGAAGGAATTTTTACTTTCCTACTGTTTTTTTTTTTTTTTCCTAAACCTCTCATCAGGATCAGCTCTCCCCACCAGCTCCAGGCTGATGCAAGTTCCAAGCACACTGGGATTTATCCTTTTTTTAAAGCTCCAGTTTTAGGAAGTGGAGAGGGGCGGCTTTTGCAATTCCTGAATCATCATGGAATTCAGTCCTGCCTACGCACTTAAAAGCTTCTCCTATTTTCCACAAGGGCCTTGGCTCCCCTTTTTTTTTCCAAAGAGTTTGCATGATAATGCAATTGTTATTTTCTCAAGGTTCTCTGTACTGAGATGAACCTCAGACAGAGAGAGGAGAATGGTTAATTAGCCGCACTAATGAGACCTGAGATCCCCAGTTTCAGTGCAGAGTTAAAGAGGGCTCATTAAAGCAGAAACCTCTTGGAATGAGCCAGCTCCAACAAAAAGGAAAAAAAAGGAAAAGCGTTAACCCTTAAGCAGGCTTTGATTTCCATCCAATGTGGATGGGAGAAGGAAATAACACAGGGAATGGCGAATTCCATCCTGCAATGGATTTTCTGGGCTGCTGAGTGGGCAGATTTCCCGYGGAAAATAAACCAGCACTGTTCCAATAGTGACAGTTTTCCCATGGGAAAGGAGGGAGAGGGATAAAGTGCAGGAGGCTGGGTGAGAATCCATTGCAGGGGTACAGAGAGGAGCCCACATACATCAAATACCAACAAAAAGGAGAAAAAAATAAGGTTTATCCTTTCCCTGTGAAATTCAGGGAGGTAAGGAGGTCATTCCTGGTCAGCTGGGAATACTTTCTCCAGTGTTTAACCAAATAAATGATGAGACACAACCCAGTCATGGAGGTTGTGCTTTTCCTTCCTCTTTGCCGCCTTGGTCATTGCAACCTTTGGCACATTTGGGTGTGGTCTCCAGGTTCAGGGTAAATATTAGGAAAAATTTCTTCAGTGAAAGAGTGGTTAAGCATGGAACAGCCTTCCCAGGGAATGGTGGAGTCACCATCCTTGGAAGTGTCTCAAAATTGAGTAGACCTGGCATTTCACCATATGGTTTAATGGGAATGGTGGCACGTGGTTGAAGGTTGGACTTGATGTTCTTGGAGGACTTATCCAACCTCAATAATTCTATGATTCTGTGATTCGTTGTCTTCATTTCTGTTGCTCTCAAGCCCTTTTGCTGACATAAAACCCCAGCTCTAAGGGAGCAGTTTTTATGTATTTTATATATATWTTTTTTAAATCTACTCTACTATGTACTTAAGTACCAAGGGAACAACAAATTGATTTACACAAAGCCCAGGAATTCACAGAGAAAAATAAACAGACTGAACCTTTGCCTTGCACTTTTGGTTGTTACACTGGTATTTTCTTTTCTTTTCTTTTCTACTTATTAATCCCTGTTTTGAAAAACAGAAGGGGTAAGAAAGGGGGGGGAAAGCTATCCAGAAGTTAATGAAGTGTTTTGTTTTGCTGCTCTTGCATCTTTTTTTCTCATCTGCTTACAAAAAAAAAAGAGAGAAAAACAAAGAGGAGCTGGTCTTTTTACACTTTATCCTTTGGAAAATATTCCATAAGCTGTGTGCAAAGTCAAGCTAAGCCTAATTTTTAATTCTGCCTTCATTTACAGGGACATACCTCATTGACGTAAATCCTCAGTGGTGTAGAATCCTTTTCTCTGGGGGCCCTGGAGAATTGGATTCAGTTCTGGAGAAGTGGGTGGGAGCTGCTTGGATCAGCACAGCAACAAAGCCTGGGTGCTAAAGAAGATACAACAAAATTTGAAGGAGGCAAAACTGGAGGAGGGAAATTGGGGAGTTCTAGAATTACTGGGAAACTGGGGGGGTTGTAGAATTCCTGGGACTGCGGCAGCCAGGGCTGGACATGGTGGTGAACGGCCCTGTTTAGGTTAAATGTGATGATAATGGCACAAATTATGCAACTTTTTCTCCTTTTCTGTTGTTACTGTGTGAGAATTAGTAATGGGCAGCTCAATTGTGTTAATTGCAATGTTAATTAATAACAGCATCCCTGTGTAGATCACCTCGCAAGGTAGAAATAGTCTTGGTCATTTCTCCAACTTAAAAGATRGAAAATATTGATATGGGAGTTAAAACCAGCAGCTCTGCTCCACTCAGCCGATGGAATTTCCGTGATGGATGGGACAAAAATGTTATTAATGAGGCTTTTTGAAAGGACAGCTCATCTACAGAGCATGAACACACAGAGGAGCAACAATGATGAAMCCAAAAGGGATTCCAGTGTGAGATGATGGAAACCACCAAGAATCTCACACTGAGGGATGCTCATGTKCTTTTGGAATGCTGATGATCCAAAATGAGATGGAAAAGTGCTGTTTTGTTATATTGCAATGTCCTTAAATGTTATATTAAGGAAACTGAGTCAAGGAGCCAAATGGTTTATCTGGCACCCTAAAGATCTGTTTGGAGGGGAGAATAATCAGTGAGTGTGACCATTAATAAAATACATCTTAGTTTTCAAGAGCTAAGGAATATGTTTGGAAATCTCACAGACTAGAGAAACTCAAATATAATAGAGAGATTTTATAATGTAAAWCTAGATCTGCCCTGTCTCACTTTATTCATGGCCAACTCCTGTTGAATACCAATTTTCCTTATAAAAACCACAATTATTAAGTGCATTCTTTCCAGTTCTGTACTACAATTGAACATCCAGTAAAATATTTAGATTTGAGTAAATTATTCTGTCCAGAGAGATCTTGTGCATTTCTCATCCATGGAAGTGTTCAGGGTCAGTTTGGACAGGGCTTGKAGCAACCTGGAAGTGGAAGGTGTTGGAAGTGGGTGAACTTTAGAGTCCCTTCCAACCCAAACCATCCCATAATTCTGTGATTCCCAAGACAGAGAATCAATGAACGCCATAAATAAACTCAACATTTTTTTATGCTTTGATCTTTTGCTTTTATTTTTAACAAGTTCTGTCTTGATTCGATTTCAGTGAATTGCTGTTTTTACATCTTTGTAAAACTAAAAAACCATAATATTCCAATTTTCTCTCTTCCTTCCTGTTAAATAAGTACTGGAGAATGGGAATTGTTGGCTTCACAGGGAACAGAGTGGGGACGAGGGACAGGAATTTTTAGCAGTATACAGTAAACACCCGCTACACCATTCCTGATCTCTTCCCAAAAATCCCATTAATTCAATGCTAACAGGATGATTTACCCTCTTCAGGTTTTATGAAAAACTAAGTGCAACCCAATATTGAACAGATATAAGCCCATTTCAGCCCAGTTTGAAGTGATGCTGAGTTAGCATGCAAATGAGTCACTAAAAATCAACAGGAAATTACAGCCTGGAATATGAATCATCCATCGATCCCACAACCATTTGCCAGGGATAAGTGAGAAATTTTGGAGAACAGTGTGGATCCAAGGGAATGATGTCAGAGAAAAATGAAATTGCTGGAAAAGATAATCAGAGTAGTTAAGGACATAAATTTTTTTTTATGTGCACAGCATGGRAAAAAAATCATGCTTCAACCTCCAGAAAAGGCCTCTTGCCTSCTTTTCCCAGGAAAAATGGGAAAAAAGGTGGAGATGGGTTAAATACCAATGGTGCTGCCTCCCAGCCAGGCAAAAATCCATATATCCTGAGGAAGTGTCCATCTCTATAGAGGCAATTAAGTTTTTGCCTCATAATTCAGGATTATCAATATGTCATGTCAAGACTGCTGCAGCACTATTTAAAACCCTGATTTGTAGATGGGATAGGACATCAGGAAATGTGTTGTATTTTCAGGGAAAGAAATAAAACAAGATGAAAATTAAGCTCTTTTTTTTAAAATCTAAATCTTGTTACTTCAAGAGTAACAGAAAATTGAACAAACTCAAGAAGTAATTAGCAAGTGATTGGGGGAAAATTATTCATTTTGCTTCCTATTTGTTTTCAAGGGGAAAGGAGAAATAATTCTTCCTCTGCTTAAAAAAAAACCCTGTTATTTTGATGGGAAAATTTTAGGAGAAATTAAATATTAATAAATGCAGCCTTAATATACCTATCACCAAAGGTAGGGGGATGTTACTTTATCTTGGCAGAAGAGTTGAAGGAATATCAGTTCTTCAGAAAACTTAAATACAGGTCGGTTCTTGTGTCCAGTTTTGAGTTCCTCATCCATGAAAAAGATATGGAAGGGCTGGAATGCTCCAGGGAAGGGGATGGAGTTGGGGAAGGGTTTGGAGCACTGGGGGCAGCTGAAGGAGCTGGGAAAAGCAGTTCAGCCTGGAGAAAGGGAGGCTCAGGGGAGACCAAAACTCCTTGATAGCAAAGTGGAGCAGAATGAGTGTCAGGCTCTGAGAGGACAAGAGGAAACGACCCCAAGTTGTGTCAAGGGATTGGGTACTAGGAAAAAATTCCTCAGGGAAAGGGTTGTAAAGCTTTGGAAGGGGCTGCCCAGGGAGGTGGTGGAATCACCACCCTTGGAAGTGTTCAAAAACCACGTGGATGTGGCATTTGAGGATGTGGTTTGAGGGTGAGCATGGTGGTGGTGCTCTGTTAAAGGCTGGATTTGCTCTTAGAGGCTTTTTCGAAATGTAACCATTCTGTGATTTTCTGATTTTCTCACTCACAGCCAATTGTTTCTTGTCCTGGTGGGGGTGCCAAGTACACAAAGCCTCAACAGCAAAGAGCTGGGATGCAGTGGTTTGGTTTGTGTCCAAGGTAATGAAGCCAGGTGTAGTGAGAAGGATTTTCATTTCGTTGTGGCATGGCTGGTTGGTGGAGCAGTGCAGCAACACKGAGGCTTTCAGAGCTGCTTTAGGTATTTTTACACTTGATTTTCACCTTGCTGTGCCTAACAACCCAACCCAACCAAGCAAAYCACTGGAAAATGCAGCAATAGGCTGCATATTGGGATTCAAAATGGTTAACAAACCGTCTGTAAAAAACGAGTAAATAAATTTCCAGATGAACAGGATCAGATAAGAAGTTCATATTTATATTGCAGCAGTGTTCCAGCTAAGAAAATATAAAGATCATCAATGATTTACCAGTAGTAGCTGAGTACAGAAGGAGATAAGGTTCATGGCATGACTTCAGGGCTTTGGAATAGCCTATCCTGGCACAATTAAGCATTTTAGAACTCCAGCATGGGTTTGTTTTTGCTTTTCAGTATCCCAGAGTGTTATTTCCTCCCTTCAGATTGTCAGTGTCCCAAAGGAAGACTGCTAACCAAAATCACCACTTTTATCTTAATTAAGATATGCCATGAAAACGAAAATTATCTATGTAAATGGGTGAAAAGGAAACAAAGCTATTGGCGAAGCTTTTAAGATTTTTGTTCTACATCAGAATAGAGCTAGATGAAGATATGAGGGAAATGGATCAGTGGAGCAACTCACGGGGGTGATATGAGCCAACAATGTGTCTAAAAACTTATTTTAGTGAATATATTCCTGATTAAGCCAATGGAGACAGCAGGATTTGAGGCCCTAAATGTTATAGTTTTATAGATCCATCAATAAAGGGGCTTGAGCACATCTGATGAGGAGCAGCTGAGGGAGCTGCGGGCTCAGCCTGGAGAAAAGGAGGCTCAGGAGACCTTCTGACTCTCCACAACTCCCTGACAGGTGGGAATTGGGCTCTGCTCCCAGGGAACAAGGGACAGGAGGGAAGGAAATGGCCTCAGGCTGCACTAGGAAAAGTTCAGGTTGGATATTTGGATGAAATTCTTCCCTGGAAGAGCGGTCAAGCATTGGAACAGGATCCCCAGGGAAGCAGTGGAGTCACCATCYTTGGAATGTTCAAAATGAGCAGATTTGGCACTTGGTGATGTGGTTTAGTGGGAATGGTGATAATGAAAGGTTGGACTTGATGGTCTTGGAGRTCTGCTCCAAAYGTAATGATTCCATGATTCCCTAAATGCCACTGAGGTCACTCACCAGTGACAGGAGTGGCAGTTTACATTTCTCATATCAATTAATCTATATCTTAACCTCCTGCTGATTTCACCCTCAAGGCTCAAATAAAAAATTAAAATGGGTATTAACCACTTCTTTATCTGACTCACACTTTCAAATCCATGTACCACAACTTTTAACCTACAAATGGAACAAACTGATAAGCCACACAGCTGAATATTCTGCAATTATACTTTTTATTCTATTTTTTACCCTCTTTGCAGACACCTTGTTCCAACATTCCTCCAGGGATGCACAGCCTCTCAGTGGGCCTGGGATGCTGCCAGCAATAATTTAAAAAATACAATAATTTGAAAATTATTACTATTATTGTAATTTTCTCTTCAGATATAACCTGCCTGCACTGGCTGTGTCTGTCAGACTTTTTCATGTTGCAGTATTATTTTCCACAGCGTGGATTGATTAAACAAAACACAGGTTTTCCATGGAAAATGAGGGGATCAGTTTAATTGAATATTGTGGCAGGAGCAGATTAAAGGGTCAAGAGCCTTTAGAACAGAAATTGTCTGCTCCTAACAGAGATTTTAGAGTAGACCAAGTGAACTATATCAGAAAATTGCCTGGTTTTTGTTAACTGTGAAAGAGCCAAGGAGTGATCTGACAGGCATCTAAAGTGGTACAAACCTCCAACATTTCCTCCAGTTTGGAATTCTCTTTTTATCTGTTTCCACTGGCAAAGGGAATGTAAAATTTATGGGGGAGTGCTGAGCCCCCCCAGCCCAGGGAATGCTCTCCTCTGCTCAAGCAGGGGTTAATGAATGCTTTCTGCACAACTTCCCACTATTTTCCTGATTTTCCTGTGAGCAGGAACCTAGAGTTTGAGCCACTTGCTCCCGTGTCTGATAGTGTCTGTCAGGGAAGATAAGTGGTGTGGAACGTGATAAGCTTGTGGGAGTGGTGCACCTGAGTGTAATAACAAGTGGGGTTTGCTGGGATGCTCCTCTGCCAGGATACAGGGAAAATCCAGGGAGCTGCACTGCCGGAAGTTGTCCKTGCCGTACAAATGTTGCTTTATAAATACACATATTAATGCTTTAGTTTCCACTCTTTTAATATCAAACAATTAAARMTTGCTGYATAATTTCCACTTAGGATGCAGCARCAGGGGGGAAGAGAGAGCAGGGTTTTGTTAATCAGGTGACACATAATTTTTGGAATTGATGAAGTTTGGAGAACAGTCTGTGTTACAGATATTGAGTGTCCTGTAAATACAGAATGGATTCAGTTTCCAGCTTTTTGAGGATCATGGAGCCACATAATGGTTTGAGTTGGGGAGGATCTTCAAAATCATCCAGTTCCAACCAGTTCCATTGGACCAGGTTGCTCAGGACCCCAAACTGGAGGCTTTTAGGACACTTTATGGCATCTTCTAGTGCCTAAAGGGGGCCTGAAGGCTGGAGGAGGACTTTGGGTAAGAACAGGTAGTGACAGGACAAGGAGAAATGTCTCAAACTGTCAAGAGGCAAGGTTTAGACTGGATATTAGGAAGAAATCCTGATGATAAGGCACTGGAAACAAATTTCCCAGAGAAGCTGTGGCTGCCCCAAYCCTGGAAATTTCCAAGGCCAGGCTGRATGAGTCTTGGATCAGCCTGGCTTASTGGAAGGTGTCCCTGATCATGGCAGTGGGGTGGAACTGGATGATCTTTAAGGTCCCTTCAAACCCAAACCATTCTATGAGCYATTTAAAAACAAATAAAATACAAAAATCAAAAGCTTGGTGGTTGCTCAAACCAACCCCTAAGGTCCTTATGAGTGACACCTGCTGCTCAGCTGGGTAGAAAAGAAGCCGAAAAARCTCCTGGATTTTGGTGGATCCCTCCTGGTCAGCTCCATAGATTGCTCCTGATCCCAGATCTGGGATTTCARAGAATAAAGAGCAGCTCCAGTCTGACAAAATGCAGTCTCCCAGCACCAGTGTCTGAGTATTTCATTCCAAGTATGTTTTAGCATTCCAACTGCCTGGTCCCATAAGCTTCAGAGAAGTTAGAGCTACTTGGGATTCCAGAGGAATACTCCCAGACTTAATAAAACTGTCTTGGGGACTAATGAATTATTTAAAGACTGCATAAAGAAAATGTAACCTATGCATTTAAAGTAGGAAAATCCACTTTAAAGTCATCATTCTTCTGTCTTTATCAATCTTACAAGGTTTTCTCTTCATATATTGGTATTTTGTTTGTCTAGGCTGGATGAATTCCGAATGGGAAGTATTGTCATTTAATTTAGGCCAATACTTGTCTCTGCATAAATGTATATTGATAATAAAAAGTCTTTTGCTTTATGTAGGTATTTGCCCTATTAAACAATAAAAAGTGCTTCATACAAAATTGGGAGGAGTAACACAGAGGAATCTCACACTCAGGTGTAACTTCCTTGGGGGTGTGGATGTTTTTATCCTGGAGCTCACCTTGACCATGAGGATCGAAGATCTTTTACTTTTTTGCATAATAATGGGCTTGAATTTCAAGTGGTGAGGAAGTGAAGTGTCTGRAGAGAAAACCAAGTAGCTCAATAGCACCTTGAGAGGTCAGAAACCTCCAGTGAGCTGAATGTGGAGGACTGAATAGGCAAGAGAGGAAAAAAATAGGAGGTAAAGAAAAACCTCTCAATAATGTGATAAGCATGAAAATTGTGGAAAATCTGGGCTCTGATCAGGTGCTGAGCCTACTCAAAGACATGAGGAGAAAGYGCTGGGAAGGAAGGGAAAGAGAGAAAATTCCATTCTGGGGTCTGAGATGAAGTCAGCAGAGGCCAAAGAGCACAAGCAGCGATGGCATCCCTTCAGTTGGAGCTTTTGAAGCTTTTATTATTTGCAAAACCTTTGAGGATTAAACACAACCTCCCCCRTGAAGCAGCTAAAGAGGGTGGCAACGTCCCTGGAGCTGTTTGGCATTCTTGCATTCCCTATGGATCATGGAATCACAGAAAAATTAATGTTGGAAAAGATCTCCAAGATCATCAAGTCCAACTTTTGACCAAACACCTCCATCCCCACTAAAGAACATCATGAAGAGCCAAATGAAATCTTTCCTTGAACAATTCSAAGGATGGCAGCTCCACTACTTCCCTGGGGAATCTGGGCACTGGGGATAAAAAGGGAGGGGGGAAAAAGTGAGGCAGACAAAGTAGGAAGCTGAGAAGGAAGGAATTTTGTGTGTTATGCATAATTTTCAGCTGCGAACCCTTCCTGAAGCAGGATTGATTTGGTTTATCCAAAGTTTTGGTTCCTTTGATGGAAGCTGTCGTGTCCCACTCCAACAGGAACAATCCACTGGGAAAGTTCCGCTTGCAAATCCCCTTGAGGARGCAAAAACATGAGGAATAGCAGATATTGCATTTCTTCAGCAGATAAAGGTTTGTTTTTSCTGGTTTTCCGGTGCTGGAGTGGGAACAAACAGCACATTTAGCAAAGAGGTTTTCCATTCAAGTCTATTAATCGTCTGTGTTTAAAATCTCCAGGAATTACTCCCACAACATCCCTGGAATGGGATGGAATGGGAAGCTTCACCTTTGCTGAACAGAGAATGACTGTGTGAGGATAGAACTTCTTCAGGTGATGTCCTGCTCCACAGAGAGAAATCCCAGGGGGKATTTCTGGAGAATTCAGGGTGTTTGGGAATGATGAGCCTCCCTGTCATTTCAAATCCAGCCAGCTGATGGCKGTGTCGGGCAGGAAATGAGCTCCCAAAAGCAGTGGAAGCTGCAGTTTCATCTCTGTGGGGAAACTGAGAGGGTGTCTGAACTTCCAGAAACTCAGATTGAAGCTCCAAAGAGCACCCAGAGGCTCTGCTCGGCTCCAAGGGGAGCGCAGGATGAAATCTGGTGAGGAGGAGACTGACAGGAGAATTTGGGAAAAGGAAGAGAGGGGATGGAGAGAGCATCTGTTTTGGAAACAGCAGCAGAGATTAGTCCCAAAAAGAGAGCTGCTCAAAGCCTAGGAACGTTCTGGGAAGAAAAGGATTTGCTTGCACTTCTCTCTAATGATGTACAGGACCTTCTAGTGGCAGATTCCCTGCTGTGAAAGGGGGGGTTGGAACTGGATGTTCTTAAAGCTCCCTGCCTACCCAAACCACTCCATAATTCCCTGATAATTCTGTGATAGAAACSACCAGCCCCTCTGCTTCCCACAGCTGTTCCTGTTCTGCTCAGGAAAACTTTTGATTTTGGATTTTTTTTTTTTATCCTGTCAGAACTCACCCAAAGGTGTCAGTTTTACTGAAATGTGTTCAGAACCATTCCTCCTCCTCCCTGTAACACARGATTTTGAAAATACTGTCAACAACTTTTTTTTGAGCTGATGCAATTGGATTTTGGGATCACTTTTTTTTTCCTCCAAGAAAAAATAATAATGGTTATTTTTGTTACTTTTAAGAGATAAAATGCAGAAATACACAATTTCTTCTTAGCCATTTTTTTCTGCTGGTTTGATTTTTAACTTTGGATTTTTTTTCTTTTATATTTTTTCTAGTTATTTCTGTCCAACCTGTATTTTCTTAATCTTGGAAGGGAAAGTACCTTCAAGCTGCACCATTTCACACAGTCTGGAAAGCCCTTGATAAACTCAACTGCAATTTAGTGTTAAGAACCTCTAATTGTGGGTGCTGGATATTTCCTGTGTGAATTCCAGGAGTAATTCCCTCAACTTGCATGGGTGGCAGAGTTGTCTTTCCCTGCATCACTTCTTCCTACAGAGAGAACACTTATTATTTATTATTTATTATTTATTATTTATTATTTATTATTTATTATTTATTATTTTATTTATTTCCCATCCCTGGAAGTGTCCAAGGCCAAGCTGGACGGAGCTTGGAGCAACTTGGGATAGGGAAGGTGTTGGAGCTAGAAGGGGACTGGAGCTGGATGATCTTTAAGATCCCTTCCAACCCAAACCATTCCATGATTCCCTRATAAATGCAGAAATAAGGACTTGAATGGATTTGGCCAAGTTTTTGCTGCCTTTTAAGAGCTAAATCTAATTTTTATTTTTTTTACAGCATTCACATCRGACATTTCTTCAAAACCCTCTGATAACTTTATTTGATGTATTTATTTGGAATAATTCCCTGATGCAAAGCCCTGTTGACCAAARAGCTCATCCCCAGCAGGAAGCCAAGAATTTGCTCTGTTACCATCTCATTCCTCTCCTTTCTCCCCAGTCCCAGAGAACAAATGAAATCATCAGGGATTTCAATCTGGAAACGTCCCCTCCAGATAATAATGCAGATTTCTCTGTGTTTTATCAGTTCTTCCAGCAYGCTCCATCACCACAGGAATACACAGCTTGTGTCTATCTTTATAGCTATCYCTATATATCAACTTCTTCTTGAATATATATTCATAAACATTATTGAACATATATGCAGATTTATATAAGGATCYTTAAATCAACTTTTCTTTCGATGGCAATTTCAATTTGGCAATAAAAAGTCAATGTGATGGATGTGGCTCTCTTTTCCATGCAAAAGCTCAATATAGATCTTTCAGTATCAATAATTCCAGCTGTAAAATACGTATCTATAAAACACTCCAGTGCTTAAAACTGGATTAAATTAGTGAGATTAATTCTGATACCTATGGAAATAAGTTAAAAGGAGTTAACTGTAAATTTGGCTCCTTTTTTCCCCCTCTCTCCTTGCCCTGGCAAAGAGAGACACATTTCATTTCCCACTGATMCAGCAGCCAGCAGTAATTGGTCTGCAATTTATTGTGAGCGGAATAAGAAAGGCAGGAGAAAGGAACTGCAGAGAAGAGCTGCTCCTGGTTTGCCAAGAAATGTTCCAGACAGCCTCACACAGCTGGAATTATTTCCTTTCACCACCTCCAAGTACTTGGAGGATATGGGAATAGAGGAATCCCCTCCCAAAGCCCTGCTGCTGGTCCCAGCCAAGGGAAGTCCTACACTCAGATCCGTGTAGGACTGGAGAGTTGATGCCAAACATGTCCAGAGAAAAGCAAGGAACTGGGAAAGGGTCTGGAGAAGAAACTGGTGGAACTGGGGGTGTCTCAGCCTGGAGAAAAGGAGGCTCAGGGAGACCTTTTCCCTCTYTACAATTCCCTGGCAGGAGGCTGTGTTGAGGTGGGCACTGGTCCCTTCTCCCAGGAAAAAAGCAACAGGACAAGAGGAAACCACCTCAAGCTGTGCCAGGGAAAGTTCAGGCTGGATTTTAGGAAGAATGTTTTCACTGAAAGAGTTATCAATCCCTGGAGCAGGCTGTCCAGGGCAGTGGTGGAGTCACCATCCCTGAAGGGACTTAAAGGATGTGCAGGTGTGTCACTTGGGGACATGGTTTAGTGGTGGCCTTGGCAGTGCTGGGTGAACTTGATGACCTTAGAGGTTTTTTCCAACTGGAATGATTCCAGGATTCTCTGGAATTTGCTTTACACTCTCTTTCAGTGCCTCTATCTTTGTGCTTCACAAACAAATCCATCAGGCCAAGCCTGAGACACAGGACACAATGACACCAATGGGAAGTGACCTCCCTGAGCTTGGTGAAAATTGGGCAAGAACCAAAATCTGGCTTATTCTACAATTTCCAAGCATAAGAGGAAAAGGGAATTTTAGGGAGTTGTACCCTCCAAAGCCACATATCCTGATGCCATCTTCACCAGAGGACAGGGCAGGGATCTCCCTGGAGAAGTCAAGAGGGTGTTTGTCCTCCCAGAAACTCAGAATCCACCTGCAAAGGGCACTGAGAGAGCATGGCTTGGCTCCAAGGCAGGCACAGGAAGAAAACTGGTGGATTTGGGAAACTGGAGTGGGGGGAAGAGGAGATCAACAGGAGCATTTGGGAGGAGGAGCAGCCTCCTAGGTGGASAAGGGATGAAAAGAGCACCTGCAGCACCACTATCCACAGCTAGGGCTGTTCTTTCTCTGAGCAGAAGAAAGCCACAGTGCCCAGGGCAAGCCTGTTTCACATTCCTGGAAAGTTAACATCTTAAAAACCTGAATAATTAACACTGTTTAATCGACAAAATTTTGGTTTCTGCTTAGGATGGGTGAGCGTAACTCCACAAGATGATCCCAGCATAGGAGGGCAGAGGAACTTTGCACAAAAAGGKAATTGAACTCAACCTCCAAGTGTGTTGAAAACAAGCTGACAGCAGAAGCTGAAAGCAGCCAAATCCAATAATTTTATATCCTGGAAATCTGTCCCATGCTCTTCATGAGTCCTGATCCACATCTGTGTTCAAATTCCCATGTCAATTCTGCCACCCCACAAACCTTCAGCCTCTGGTGCCACATTGCACCAAATCCAYGGATGAGATCTACCTGAGATTCAGCAGCTGCTGCCTCGTGTGAGCCCTGGCTTTCCTTTCATGGCTCATTACAATAAGTCAGATTAGAACTACAGCTAATTGCTGTTGCTGTWATAGTTTACAGGAGATGTTGTTACTGTTTGTACATCATGGAGTTGGCATAATGACATGTTGTCTTTCCTAATTATATCAGCCAAATAATTCCCACTAAGTGCTGGCATAGTGTTTTAATTAATATTATTACCCCTGGATCTGTCACAAAGCTCAAAAGTCTGGAGCTGGAAAATGACTTCTTTTRTTTTCCTTTGTACCTTGAGGAAAGTTGAGTGGAAACCTGGAGGTCTCAGATCTTTTCTCCAAGCAAGAGAGAGYTGGGTTTGATTGTTAGCTTTGCCAAAGGCATAACCATGGGTAAATGAGGCTGAATTTCACTGCCTCTGTGAAAAGGGGAGAGAATATTTAAATGAATTTCTTTTGTCTTCAGCATATGGGATTTTAAGGAACTCTTGACTTAGAAACTGAGGCTTTAGTGAGTTGGAATTAGCCAGAAAATGAGTTTGTGCTTCAGGCCTAGGCTCACCTACACTTAGGTGTTTAAATTAACAGTTAGCAATTAGTGATTGGATAAATTAGGATTCAGTTACCCAGGCTGTTTGCAGGTGAAGGGAAGCAGGAAATCATCTCTGGAGGTGACCTTGATCATTAGTTTGCTGTTTTTCCTTATTTAAATAGGCTTTAAAGTTATTCTGTGACACTGTTAAGTGGCTCAAACAAGGTGAGGGATCTCAGGAACATGTGGTCAGAGGTCCAGGACCCATTCATATCCACATTTCTAGTCTCAGGTACCCTCAGGTGGGATTTGTGGGATTTGTTCTTGTGCTGAGAACTCCACTGATGTCCACACCAACCTTCTACACAAAAATTGGGGAACTGAACCATCAGCCGTGGATGAGCAGCCTGGTGTGGTGGAAGGTGTCCCTGCCCATGGCAGGGGGTTGGGATGAGATGATTTGAAGGTCCTTTCCAACCCAAACCATTCTGTGATTCTGGGATTTGGTGATTTGCAGAATCACAGAATGGGTCAGGCTGGCAGGGACCACAGTGGGATAATCTGGTGCCACCTCCCTGCTCAAGGAGGGTCATCTCAGAGCACAGGAACAGGATTGTGTCCCGAGGGTTCTGGAATGTCTCCAGTGAGGGAGACTCCCACCCTTCTGATCTCTGTTAAGAGCTTGGTCACTGCACAGGGAAGAAGTTCTGCCTCATGTCCAGGTGGAATTTCCTGGGATCAGTTCCTGCCTGTTCCTCTTGTGCCATTGCTGGGCCCCTCAGACCAGAGCCTGGGCCCTCTCCGAGCCCTCCCTGCAGACAGGGACAGACAGGGATGAGGTCCCTCTCAGCTGTGTCTCCTCTCAAGAGGAACCCCAGCTCCCTCAGCCTTTCCTTATCAGGGATGCTCCAGTCCCTTCATCATCTTTGTTGTCCTCCTCTGGACCTGCTCCAGGAGCTCCATGTCCCTCCTGTCCTGAGGAGCCCAGAACTGGACACAGCACTCCAGATGTGCCTCACTGAATCTGTATTTATTTCCCTTTGAGTCGTTGGTGTAAGTTCAGCAGTGACAAAACTGGCCTCCAAACCAGAAGGGAACATCCCGAGTGYTGAGGCTGCTGTGACTCCCAGTGTGGAAATGGATTCCCTGAGTGATGGGAACAGCCAGCTACAGGAGCTTGGATTTTCACAGCTTCACAATTATCTGCTCCATAGAAAGCTGCTGATGGTTTTGTCACAGTGTGAGCTCTGCAAGATGTGCAGGGGACAGTTTGAGTTCAGGAATTTGTACTGTGGGGATGAAGCACCCCATGGTACATTAAGGGGGGTTTTAGAGCCAGCTGGATCTCTCTGAGCTTCTCTGGGAAAAGGTCTGTGTGGAAAGTGCTTTTTCACCTCTAAAATGGGGACACGGATACACTGAGGGGGAGGTAGAGCTGAAATAAGGATGAGACAAGGGAGCTGGTGGGTCAGGCTGTCATGATCCCACTGCTGACACCAAAATAATGTTATGATAACTGAAATAATGTTATTGTTAAAAGATGCCTYTGTCTGAATTAAGGTGCAAAGGAGACCATAAAAATTAAGAGTACAGCTTTTATTTAACAGCAAGTGTGAGGTAAAGGGTGGGAGAGAAAGACAAAGAGAGGCAGATTAAATAAAAAGAGTCATCCCCACATGGGTCCCTGCGGTGTCCCACTGGCCCTTCTGGTCTTCTCAGTGTGGACATCCCCAGATGTCCTTCTGGAAGTACCACTTTTACACAGCCCAAGTCCTGGGTATCCAGAGGCATCCATTCCATTCACACAACTTGGGATGGGATGTGTGTAGGCAGTTGCTTCCTTTTTCCACAGTATGGTGGGAATTTTTGTCTGGTTTACTTACCCAGATCTGCCTCATCAGGCCTGGAATCTTCCCATTGTTGCATCTGCACTGTGGAATTTCATCCAATTTGGGCAAATTCCAAACCCTCACCGCTGTTTAGGTCTGGTATTAACACCCTGCCCTTTGACATCTGGGCCTACCTTAAGTTTCTCTTATAGTGGCTTTTCTTGTGGGAATTTCCTTCTTTGGCAGTGCTTTGGGATGAGTTGACTGAATTCTTTAAGYCCTGACAGAGGCAACAATGGGAAGAAATTTTGGAGGGTGCAATGACTTCATGCCTTTGTTGGCCCAGCTACTGCCTTGGGTCAACACATACCACATTAAAATAGATATCCTGCCACCCAAAACTTGTCCTCCCTGAGAATAGAAATCATATTCTGTGACTGTTTTTTCCCATCTGTCAGAACAGGACGGACAATGGATTTTCTGTTTGTCTAGAATTCTTTTTTCAGTTCATTTTGAAGCTGCCTGGAAGAGAACCATGTAGTGGCAAGGTATCACATGATCTTTGGAGGCCAAAAGCTTCAGTTAAATCAAAACATTTTATTTAACCAAAGCAGAAATGGGCTTCTTTGATTTTTACTTTTTAATTTCACTCTTTATGACTTAACAGAATATACAGTCAGTGGGAGGGAAAAACTAAGAATAAAAGTAATTTGGAAATGAAGAATGAAAATGTTATGTGCTGGAAAGGTCAGAGAGGCAGTTTCAGCTTGATTGGAACATTTTGCTCGGGTATTTTTTTTTTTAGTTTCCCAAGAGATAACTTAATCAAAATCCACAGAATGTTCCCTCGCCAATGAATCAGCAGGGCATTTCTAACCCATCTATTTAACAGGATCCACTTTCACACATTCCACACCTGTGCCACAGTCGTGCCACAGGAGGGGACAATGACCCCATTCTGCCCAAGTGCTTTTAGAGAGGGCACTGCTAGGCCAGGCTGATAGAACAGCTAATTCAGCCAATTAACATTCATTAGTGTGCCTGGGCGAGGTTTTATCCTGACCCAGAAGACTCCTTGAATTTTCCACATTTGCTCTTCAAAAGGTTGTGTGATAAGAAGCCCAAGAACATCTCCCAGG
>JACDOX010000050.1:844687-861232 GCA_014549065.1 Cardinalis cardinalis
CCATCCAAGAGGGGAGGGATCTGCACTTGCTGTGGTTTCCAGCTGCAACCAGATGTTCGAAAAGCTGGGCAAAAAGTGAGTGGAGAAAATTGATTTTTAACTCCATTCGTTACATCTCCATGTGGCTGTTGGACATGAGGATGACCAGAAAATAATGGAATAATGGATTGGTTCGGGTTGGAAAGGATGTTAAAAATTGTGTAACTCCATCCACTCTGCCTTGGGTCACCTTCCCCTATCTCAGGTTGCTCCAAGCCGTATCCAGCCCGGCCTTGGACACTTCGAGGGATGTGGCATCCACAGCTTCTCTGGGCAACCTGTGCCAGAGCCTCAGCAACCTCAAAGGGAAGAATTYCTTCCCATTATCCCATCTACATCTACTTTAWTTCAGCTTGAACCCATTTCCCCTTATCCCGTTTCTCCAGGTCCTTGWAAATAATCTCTCTCCATCTTTCTTGTTGACTCCTGCAGGTAATGGAAGGYAGCAATTAGATCATCCCAAACCTTCTCTTTTCCAGGCTGAACATCCCAAACACTCCCAATTTTTCCTCATAGGAAAGGTGCTCCATCCCTCTAATCTTGGTTGGTGACACTGTGCCACTGCTGAGCTCCCCAGGACACAAATTCCCTGAACAAGCAGCAAAGAGCTTGATGCCACTAGAAATTAGAAAGTGAAAACAGAATTTTGTTCTTCCTCAGTCTTTTAACACCCCAAAATTTCTGTCACATTTTTTCTGTGGGCCTGAGGGGAAACTTTAACTTATAGAGAATTCATACAGCTCATCAAAAACATTCTGGGCTATCACAGGCACTATGCTGCAGTTGGAAAAATACTTATTTATGAGTCTTGCATACTGTTAACAAAATAACAGCTTTCATTTTGCTTTCATATCCCATGATTCAGGGTGTTTACAGAATAAGCTGAATCTCATTAAATTTCAAACTAAGAGCTGGCAAAAGCCCAGCTTGGCTGAGGTTCCACTCTGAACAAAAGCTGAGAATGCACCTCAGAGGTGAACAGCAGGCCTTGACTTCAGAAAAAAAGAATGGAAAAATGGAAAGGTTGCTGGTTTTAGGGGGTCACAGATTTCAGCTGAACTGAACAAAGTTCAGTTTTATCCATTTGTGATGGTTTGTAATGACTGCTACAACAGATAAAGATTCGGGAGATCTGGATTTTATTCCTAAACTTGTTGGAGATACCCTGTACAAAGCACTTCCCCTCATCCCAGCCATTAACTGGAAGYGACAGCCCCAATTTTAATAGGGTCCTCTAAAAGCTGCTGTCTGGCAGCCTGGCACTGGGAACCTCCCTGCTGGAATAACTGCTCAGAAAAATAACAGCACCAGGCTCATTTGCCTAGAACAGGCTGAAGGCTTTTATCCCAGCACCCGAGCCAGGAAATCAATCAGGAGCTGATTTCCATCAGGCTGCACTGAACAGGGGAGTTGATGGATCTGCCGCCTGTGTGGGGCAATCCCAGGGATAAAGCTGTTCACAGCTCTTAGAATCATGGAATTATTTAGGTTGGAAAGGATCTTTAAGATCATTAAGCACCACTGTTAGCCCAGCATTGCTAAGTCCAGCACAAAACTGCATCCCTAAGAGCCAAGTTTTTAAACACCTCCAGAGGCTGTGACTCCACCACTGCCCTGAGGACTCTGTGCCAGGGCTTAAAAGCCATTTTGGGTCAAGAATTTTCATAATATTTGACCTAAACTTCCCCTGGTGCAACTTGAGGCCATTTCCTCCTGTCTAAGTGCTTGTTACTTGGGAAAAGAGCCTGTCCCCCACCTGGCTGCATCTTTCTGTCAGTGCAGAGCCAGAAGGTCCCTCCTGAGTCTTCTTTTCTCCAGGCTGAGMCCTCCCAGCTCCCTCAGCCCCTCCTGGTGCTACASACCCTTCCCCAKCTCAATTCCCTTCTCTGGACATGCTCCAGCCCCTCAATATTTTCCTTTTCTGATCCCAGAATTTGAGGTRTGGCCTCACCAGTGTCAGTACAGGGGGAAAATCCTTGCCCTGGTCCTGCTGGACAGAATTTTGCTGTCACAGGCCAGGATGTTATTGGTGYTTTGGATGCCTCCTCCATGTCCCTGTTGTCCAATGCTCAGCCCTCAGGTGTGGGGGCTGGGGTTGGAATCAGGGCCATGGGGTTGGAATCACAGCACAAGGGCCTGATATTTGCTCATCTCATTCACCCCAGGTTGGAAAAAACATCTGAAACCCTTGGCATGATCAGCATTGTTTTGGAAATGGAATTTGTAAAAGGATGGAGAGACAACGACACAGATGGGATGGAGAAGAAGGAGGAGAAGGAGAAGGAGAAGGAAAAGGAGAAGAACAAAAAGGACCACAAGGACAAAAGAAGAAGAAGAAGAAGAAGAAGAAGAAGAAGAAGAAGAAGAAGAAGAAGAAGAAGAAGAAGAAGAAGAAGAAGAAGAAGAAGAAGAAGAAGAAAAAGAGGAGGAGGAACAAGAACAGGAACAAGAACAAAAACAACAAGGATTTGCAGTGAGAAAACAGGGAAATATAAAGAAATTAAAAATAGCAGTGAAGGAAAGAAAACAGCTGCTGGCAAAAGGATTTGCAGAGCAAAATGGAGCAGACCTAAAGAAGGAAAAGTTTTTTGTGGAGGTGAGAGAAAGGTGGAGAGCAATAGGCACAGGTGAAAGCAAACCAAAACCGAGCGGAGCAACCTTGACCAAATGAGGGGAAAAAAAGATTGGTGTCAGTCTAAAGGACTTTATTTCATCCCCAAATTATTGCTGTGCTTCAATGAGGGCTTTTTACACCCTCTATTTAACCTCTCCACCTTTTTCTTCACAGTAACATTTAAAGGATCAGCATAGAAATCAGAAATCAAAATGTACTCAAATACATTGAAAGGATCCAAACRAAAATTTTCAGCATTCGTTAGAATTCATTGAAACACTGGAACACTTTATCCATTGCTCCAACTTTCACCCACCTGCATTTTCTTACGTTGCTTTGTAGAGGAAACCATTGATCCAWGCAGGCATAATTACTCAATTACAGCCATCCTGAGCATCCTGTCTTAAACCAAATATGTACAAATTTATTATTGATTTATTTATTATCAAGTAGAAATTGTGATCTTTTCACCCTCCATCCAAAGGGTCGGACTGGTCCTGTTTTAAGAGGGAGAAATGGGATGTTTCCAAACTCCTCTGTCAGGATGGTGTTGAGGGATGCAGGGATTGATGGGTGCCATCTCAGCTGGTRTTAATTGCAGGGCAGGGTAAAATCCAGGCTTGGTAAAACCCTCTGAACAGCTAGGTTCAAAAACTTCTGAACTCTCTGGGATAAATGGGATGTAACTGGATTAAATGCCTGTGTTGACACAGCCAAGTAAACAGGACCATGGAATGGGATGAAAAAATAAACTAAATCAACAAAGCCAGGTGTAGTTTAGGAGCTAAAACCAGCTGTAAACCTTCTGTAAAAGACAGTTGGGATTAATCCACTCTGCTTTATGGGGAASGGGTGGGAGCATGGATTCAGGCTTTGTCATCCCAGTTGGAGTTTGGGCCAGAGAAGAGCTCCAGACCTTTAAATTTTCTTGTGCTGAATAACTCACGGAGCACAGCCGACAGCAGGGACCCTTTGTGGGGAGGATGTGTTGTTTTGGGTTTTTTTCTAACCTGTGGACTGTTTTTTCTAAGTCTCTACTGCAGTCCTAGCCCAGACTGGGCACACTTTGACCACATCCTGACGCTGTCTGAAAGAACACAAGGGGAATAAATACATCCCCTTCTTAATATCCCATGCCCTGCTTTCCTTAGGCAGGGAAATTATGGATATACCCTCAGGATGTCCTGGTGTGCACAACTGCAAGTGAGGCTGGACAGCCCTGTGGAATAATCTGGTGCTGCTGGTGTTGAAACAGAACCCCTGGAGATGCTTTTAATGTGAGAACAGCAAAATACTGCGGGAAAAAAATCTTGGTGGAGAGCCAGGACGTGCGCTCCGAACTCTGAGTGCTGCTCTTGCAGGAGGAGATAAACCACAAAATGCCTTCTTTGAGGAATTGCCATCTGTTTTCCAGTGGGTTTTTGTTTGACSTTTACTTTCAGTCCTTTGCTTTCAATCCTCACTTGTCCAAGCAAGTGCTGGCTTTGCTGACCCCTGGGATTTCTGGAGAAGATGACTTTCACCAGGATCAAGTTTTSAGTCTCTTCAGGGAGCACTGAGCGCAGGCCAGCAGTGGGAGGCTGAATTCCTGGTGGGAGGGAAGAAGTGACCTCAATGATGCCRATTTATAGCCTTGGAAAAGCTGCATCAGGATGTGAGGCCCCATCTGGGCTGCGCAAGTTTTGCAGGGTTAGGAGGATGCACAGTTGATTTTCCTCCATCCAAAACCATGTCCAGACTCCATGCATTTCCCAGGCAAAATAAAATTTAAAAATTCATTTTTTACTCTATTTAACTGCTGTGTTTTAATTCTTTTTCAGTGCTCTATGGACTTCAGATATAATTCTGTGCAAGAACTTGCTTAGGAGACACCATGAACTCACATAGAAGCGTGACTTGGAAGTTTAGAAACACATTAAACAAGGMAATGGAGATCTCCTTATTCAGAGGGAATTCTGACGTGATTTATTTTGATTTTCTCTCAGTTTGAACTGAGAAGGCTTGAGTTGAACTCACTAAACTTGTGAACATGAGCTGGTGGTCCCAAAACCAATAAAAATAGTCATAGGTCCAGACATAAGATCTGAGCTGGGTCCAAATTGAAAGACTGACTGTGCAGCCTAAGGAAGGTATTCCCAAGGTCTGGACTCCAATGAGTTAATTAATCCATAGTKTCCCACATTTAAGCACCCAAAGTATAAAATCCATGTAGAGACTGAAATCTGGGTCATTTATCCTGGTGTTTATTCAAATTTTACCTAGCAGTAATAATGATTAATAGATTGTTTGATACATATTTCACCAGTGGTTCCTGAATTAATTCAACTTCTTTTTACCAGGGAGAATAATTGAATACCCTTGTTWCTCATGTGTTCACAACCCTCCCATTGTTGTAATTGGGTCACTCCAGTGCTCAGATGAAATCAGGTTTTAAAAATAAGCCATATTCAAATGGGTAAAAGGGAAATAGTGACATCAAACCTMACCAATAAGTGCTTTTTAACAATTCAACAAACGGCCTATGTGTCATGCTGTTACCCAGTACCTGGATAAGGATGTAAGAAATTAATTTTTGGATCAGAATTCTGCTCTTCTGGCACAGGATTCCCTGTCCAGCATGGAAATTTGGAAWTAGGGGGGTGAAAAACCTCATTCCCTTTCTGCAGTGTATTCCCATGCACCCACAGCTGTTCTATTAGAGGGAACAGTTCTGCCAATTCCACTTTATGGCTGTTTTGAGTATCTTTTGCCCTTACATTTTGTTGTCTGACTGCAGTGCCATGGACAGCAGAGAGTCCCATGTTCTGTCTGTTTGATTAAGAAGCAATCTGGCCTTTTTTCTGCTCTTAATTTTGTTGAAAACCAGTCCCCATTTGGTTATCCCACCCTCTTCATGATTTTTTAATCCTCAGCCGCATCCTCCATTTCCCCAGATTTCTTCTCTCCAGACTGAAGAGTCTCTGCAGCCTTGTCAATCTCTCCTCTAAAAGCAGGTACTCCATATTCCTGATTATTTGACTTTATCTGGACTTTCYCTTCTCTCAGCTGGGTCTGATTTGACAGACAGAGAACAGAACTGCACAGACAACTTAATGTGAGAGGACCTAAAAATTCAGTGYAACAGCAAAATCCCTCCCTCTGTCTGGTTTCCAAAAACCTCCTTGGTGATTCCCAGCTTTTTTGCCAGCATTTTTGGCKGTTGTGGCACAGGAAGCCAGGGATTTCATGATGCTCCCAGTTACAACCTCAGGATGTCTTTCCTGAGTTTTCACAGACACTCTGGAACACAGCAGAGGGCAGGCRCGGTTTAGACTGCATTTCCATGTACACAAAAATATTTATTTGCAGTCATTTGGACCAGGTTATTTGGGAATCCATCCAACCTGGGCTCAACAGACATTTTCCTATTTGTTTAATTCAAATCCCTGTGAGGTTCCTCTGGAGCTCCACTTGGAATTTCATCYCACTCTTCTGTATCCTGAGACGCAACCATTCTGCCCTACTTTTCCTTTTAAACTCTCTCTCAAAGGATTGGAACCTCTTCCCCAATCCTGTAGCATGTTATATTTTTAAATGTTCCTTTTTGAAGGAATTTTTGGAAGAGATTTTGGCKTTTTGAAAGCCCAAACTGAATTTCCAGCAGACTCTTGCTCTCCCTGAACTGCTGCTTATCTGCCCTTACAGAGCCACACTGGCTCTTTCCCAACAATCCATATTTGCCATAAACTCATTCTTTCCTGTAGAATTCTGATTTTCCAGGGAACCAGGCAGGAATTTTCAAGACATAAAGAGTGTAGTGCTAATTATCCCGTATTTTGTAGATGGGAATAAGATCAGCCTCTGAGAGCTGTGGCCAGTGGTAATGCGAGGTTTTATATCTCAGCCAAAACTTTATATGTGAGTTCCTTCAAGATCCCAGTCATGGGGATGCTTTGGCATTGAACTGATTTGTTTAATTTGTGGGTATCAGGAATTAATAGGTAATTATAGATGAGAAAGTGGGATTGATACAGATATTTTTGGTTTGAAGGCAAGAAGTTATTTAAGAAGAGGTTTAGGTTGGATATTAGGAAAAAGTTTTTCATCCAGAGGGTGGTTGGGCTCTGGAACAGGATCCCAGGGAATTGTCACAGTCCCAAACCAGAGCTCCAGGAGAATTTGGACAATGCTCTCAGGCACAGGGTGGGATTGTTGGGATGTTCTGGGCAGGGCCAGGAGTTGGACTGATCCTTGTGAACCCTTCTAACTCAGAATATTCTATGATTCTGTGATTTTTCAGTATCTTCTGGGCTTCTCAGCAAGCTCAAATGCAGCAGGACCCTCTGTTCTTAAACTGGATTATCAGTGCAGCAAATCTTTGGTAGACAATCATAAAACTGATTTTAAATTCATCTAGAGCAAACATGGGTATTTMTATTTTTTATTTCAGCACCCAACAGTTCCAAATAAAAATAAATTCTTACAGGTATAAAAATCTTTACTGAATTAGGCTGAATTTAGAGGCATTTTCACCCMAAATTGCAAACCATTAATGTGGGARTATGTTTAAATGTCAGGGTGTTTTCCCTATATATTTTCTAAATGAAATGTTTCACTTTGGAAATGCCAAATCCCTTTGTTTTGACATTTTTCTAAGTTAGACCTTTTCATCCTTAATTTCAAAATAGCAGTTTTTAATTTTGAAAAATTGACTTCAGTATAAATGGTTGATTGTTTTAYAGATGGACTAACTTGAAGAAGCACTTCTGAGTCAAAAGAAAGAGTTTAGCTCTATCTCAGGTGCCTTTTTACCTTTTTTTTCCCCCTCATTGGGAGGGAGGAGAGCTAATGGAGGGGATTTTTTTTTTCCATGCTGATTTTTGTTTCAGTTCTCAACTGCATCAACTGCTCTATTCTATCTACAATATGCAGGAAGAAGAATTTGAGAGAAATCCCTCTGGAAAACTCGTGTAATGTAATGATCACAGAATCCCAGAATAGTTTAGGTTGGAAGGGACCTAAAAATCATCCAGTTCCAACCTCCTGCCATGGGCAGGACACCTTCCACTATCCCAGGCGGCTTCAAGACCTGTCCAACATGGCCTTGGACACTTCCAGGGGCAGGGAATAAATAGTAAATAGTAAATAGTCAATAGTAAACAGTAAACAACAAACAACAAACAACAAACAACAAACAACAAACAACAAACAACAAACAACAAACAACAAACAACAAACAACAAACAATAAACAATAATAAATGATAAATATCCAAGCTTGTTCCAAGCTCTGTTCAACCTGGCCTTGGACACTTCCAGGGGTGGGGAATAAATAATAAATAATAATCAAATAATCAAATAATCTAATAATCAAATATTCAAATATTCAAATAATCAAATACTAAATATCCCAGGCTGTTCCAAGGTCTGTCCAACCTGGCCTTGGACACTTCCAGGGATGGGGCAGCCACGGCTTCTCTGGGCTCCCTGTGCCAGGGGTTTCACCTCCTGAGGTGACCTAACACTGCTTAATGCAATCCTTGCTCATCTCCAAGAGGAGAATTATACCCCAAATTACTTAATTAGTGGCTCCAGGCTGCTATACAACAATTMGCAGGGCTGGAGAAGCTGCCAGAATCTTCCCTTCTCACCTACACCCATTTTTGGACCTCTCTCAGAGCAGGYGAACTGCTGGGAGCTGACGTAGCTCCCATTGTGAAGCCAGATCACCCTCTTAATTTCCTCTTTCTGAATCATTCGTCTGACGATCGTTAATTACCAGATTAATTACCTGTTCAGGTGCACAGGTAGCGACAGCAGCTCCTGTTACATCATCCCTCCAAACCGTTTCCTGCTCCTCTGCTCCTGTCAGCTCCTGGCAGAGCGGAATACCTGTAATTCTCCCAAATTGTGTTTTAACAATCACATGCCTCCCACTCCCACCTCACTTCCAAAGGCATCCTGCATCCACACTAGATCCATTTCTGGGGGGATGGACCCTGATTCCAAACCCTGTTTCCAAACCCTGATTCCAAACCTTCTCCTTGCTGGTGAGTCAGAGAGCAGGAAGGGCTGGGAGGAGGGAGAGTGATTTGCTTCTCTTTGCCTTCAGGGAAGGGATGAAACAACAGAGGAATTGCTGAAAGGTGTAATTACAGGAGTGTGCTGTCAGGGAGAGGTGGTTTTGTTTGGATGTTTTGCTGGAAAGCACAGGCTTTGGAAGTACAAACCTCTGGTAATCCCTGACAGAATAAACTTCCTGCAATGTCCTCAAAAGGAAAGCTATGGAACAGTGGGAAAGGCAGGAAAACGAGCTCAGAGCTGGCTTTCTGTCACCTGACTTTAGATCTCATCTCCCCACACTGATTTCCTTTATTTTAATAATTAGAGAGGGTTGGTTGCTCAGCCTGGAGAAAAGAAGGCTACAGGGAGAACTCAGAGCTCCTTCCTGTTGGAATCCAAAATGCAGGGAATTCTCAGAACTTTGGGCCTGTAAACCAAAGCTTAGAATTGAACACAAGATTTGATTTTAGACCTTGGAAAAGGCTTCCAAACATAGGTGCTAGRAACAAAAATCTGGATTTATAGTTTAAAGAARRGACATGTTAAGTGGAAGAAAGTTTAGAGTTTTAGAGTTTAAGATATASAAAAAATAATRCTTACARAGGTAAASAAGAARTTTAGAATGCAGTACTGTAGATTTSTGTATCATAACATGATTGGCTAAGAAAGCTTACACTGAAACATGAGCCCATAAAATGAAATATTTAAGGRTTAGGTCAAAAACATAAATATCCTTGTTGGCAGTGTTTTATTAGTCAGTAAATCCTTAAAAAGTCTTGTAACTAGGGGTCTTGTGACTTTCTGAACCATGCAGTAAAGATGTGAGCCAATCTCACCCTTCTTGCCTATGTAGAAGAAAAGAAAAATAAATTGCATCATCCAAACCAATTCAGAGGCCCTGTCTCTAACTCATTCAAGAATCCCCATACTTCCAGTGCCTAAAGGGCCTTCRAGAGAGCTGGAGAGGGGCTTGGACAAAGATCTGGAATGCCAGAACACAGGGAATGGCCTCCTACTGYCAGAGGGCAGGGATAGGTGGGATATTAGGGATAAATCCTTCCCTGTGACAGCAAACTGGACACCAGCACAGGTTTCCCAGAGAAGCTGTGGCTGGCCCAAACCTGGAAGTGTCCAAGGTCAGCTTGGACAGGGCTTGGAGCAGCCTGGGATWGTAGGAATTGTCCCTGCCCATGGCAGAGGGATTGGAACTGGACGATCTTTAAGGTTCCTKTCAATCTAAATGATTCTATGGAAATGAAGAACCTCCAGAGATGTTGTTGTCTCACCTTGTGCAGGTGTACAGCAGAGATCACATCCCAAACTCCAACAATCCCATTGCCTTGTTCTCCAGAGGTGGAGCAAGGAACCTCCAGTGATATTTACCAGCTGGAATCACGTTCATCACCCTAAACTGTAGAAACACAAAATCTCCAAATTATGGAATAGCCTGAGCTGGAAGAGACTCATAAGGATCATAAAATTCTCATTTCTTTCCCTGGACAGCACCAGACAAACCCACTGTTGGTTTCCTGAAAAAAATATCCCGGGAACTCAGGATCAATGTGGATCCTCTGATGGCAAATCAGGGTAAAGGAATGACCCACCTCACAGCTCTTTCTGTTCTCCTTTCAAGCCACAGGTCTCACTGAAACTAGGAGCATTTTAATAAATCTTCCTCCAGACAAATGATATTGAAATTATTTGCTGGCTCTATAATTTGTTAAGGAGGAACACAGGAAAAGGAAGAAAGAACAAATGGAATACAAGGCAGGAAAACCACGTCAGGTGATAATGAATAGTTTAGTTTCGTTTGGATTTCATAGGGAAAAAACAAACAGAGAAAGGTTTTCTTTGAAGTGCCTGGTAGTTTAGCTTTTTCAGAGGGATTTAGTTCAAAGTTAAGCCATTAATTTTGTCTTAATTTTTAAATTAGCCCTTGTTATTTCCCTTGAAAAATGAATGGAACTGAAAGAAGTAGCATTGGCAAAACGTCATGAAAATCACTTTCATTCCACTTCTTTTTTCTCATGTTTCCACAGTAAGAAGATGGGAAGTGTGAAGTCAAAAAGTGAGAAATCCAACCTCTCAAAGAGAAGTGAAAATGTTCATCTCTTTAAAAGTCAAAACAAGCTGCAAAACTCTTCATTAAGTTGCTGGTTGGAATGTTTTTCATAACAACATCGAAAAATGCCACTGAAACGGGTGTGATTTATCTGAATGTTTACATTTTAATGGAATTTGCTTTTTTTTTTTTTTATGGTGAAAAAAATTCATTCTGTGGTTTTCCATTAGCAAGTGTAATACTAAAGACTAAACTCTCCTGAAATCCAGGAGTGGGAGTGCAACAGTCTGCTCTGAAGAAGATTTYACACATTGAAGGGGGAATTATGAGGCATTCCTCAATTTACACCATCTGCAGAATGTGGTTGCTTCTCATACTTTGCTGACAAAATAAGACTTGTTATAAATCTGGAAGAAGATAAAATGGCATWAAAAAAAATTACCTTTTCTATTTTTTTTTCCTACAGGAAATTGGAAGGGAGAAAAACAGCCAAAACCAGACATGTGTTAGACAAAAAAATAGATATTTCACTCAGAAGATGCTGAGGAAAAACAAGTCTGTCAGCAGGGTTATGTCACCTCAAAGCTGTGTGATACCAAATACTTGAACCTGGATTTAAGCAAAGGTTCTCAAAGAGGCCAAAGTACAGAARAATCTAGAAACTTTATTTTCAATTTTTTAAATTATTCTTTCATTTTGTTGCTGAGATAGAAATGAAGATGGAGTGGAGAGAGAAATAAAATTCATGTTACACACCCAAGCTCCATCTGACAGTAACTGAAAGCATTGCAGCTACTGGAAATCARGAGGAATTTCTTCATTAGGAKGAATTTCTGCATGGAAAGGGTGGTCAGGCACTGGAATGGGATGCTCAGGGAGGTGGTGKAGTCCCCATCCCTGGAGGTTTCCAAGGCATGACTGAACATTCASTGCTGGGGACAAGGYGGGGATCAGGCACAGTTYGGACTYGATGATCTTGGAGGTCTTCTCCAACCTCAATGACTKTGTGATTCTGGGAATTTCARCATTATCCAGAGAKAGAGGCATTTAGCAGGAAAGTTAATTAAGCTGAGGGGAGAGTTTAGCATTAAATGTACCATTAATAATTTAGTTTTGTGTTCTACATGTTTTGTAACACGTCCCCATGATGCGAATCATTGAGTGCCTGAGAAAGAGCTGTGAGACTCTGAAATCACTCCAAGGGTCTGGAATGACAGGGAAAGGGGGAATGGCTTCCCAGTGAGAGAAGGTTTAGATTGGMTATTGGGAGGAAATCCCTCCCTGGAAGGGTCCTGAGCCTTTGGCATAGGTTTCCCAGAGAAGCTGTGGCTGCCCCATCCCTGGAAGCGTCCAAGGCCAGGTTGGACAGGGCTTGGACCAACTTGGAATAGTGGAAGGTGTCCGTGCCCATGGCAGAGGGTGGAACTGAATGATCTTTAATGTTTCTTCCAACCATTTTAGGATTATACATCTCTTTAAAGCTGGTTTGAGTCACCTGGCACACAAGGAATCCCTCACAAAAGTTTTGGGGTGATCCCAAACACAATCTGGAGGTGCTGCCTTTCCCCTCCTGATGCTTGAGGTCTCCACCTTCAGTTCTCTGCTCCAGTTCCAAAGGTCAAAAAGCAAAGCAGCATAATTTTGATTTTTCTTTCTTCCCATCTGAGAAAACTTCATCTTCCAGACCTGCTCCTGCATTGCCACTGCAATGTTGATGCTGAAAAATACATAACTGGCATTTTTAATTTTATAAGAGTTTATCTGTCAGAGCCTTTTGGGTGGAATATTTGCTAGAGACCCKGACTATCCATGCTGCAAATTATCAGCTGTAAGAAATAGGATAAACTGGGATTAACAGGGATAAACTGGGCAGCTGAGCTAAGGGATCTGCTGGGGTAGAGAATCACAGAATCATGGAGCTGTTTAAGTTGGGAAAGACCTCCAAGATCTTTTCTTTTTGGCACAAAGCTCCTGGAGTCTTCAGCTCAGACCCCCATAGAAATGGAAATGAGGGGAAGGGAAGAAGTTTTTTTCCTTCTCTCTGCTGTTTCAGAAGCTGCTAAAGGTACCTATTTCTTCCAAATACCAAAACATATATTGGTGTCTTATGGGAACTTGTTGGCTGGAGCTGTAATTCATTCACATAAATCCATTTGCAATGGAAAATGAGATCCAGAAGTGAAAAAAAAATTCTCCTGCTTTATATTCGTTGTTAGGAAATTTCAGGAGAGTTGCTGCTTCCTCCATTGACTGTCAGTGCATAACCTGGGAAAAAAATCCCAAAACAGTTCTTCATCCCTGCTGCCTATCATTAAATGGGGGTAAAACTCTTCCTTTTTCCATATGCTTTTTCTGACTTCTTTTCCTCATTTGTAAATGCTTGGACATACTGACTATCTTTGATTAACTATATATAAATAAATGGACAATATCAATAATTTTTATTTTACTTGCAGTGTTCCAACTGTTTTTAAATTTTATTACAATAAGCACCACTGCAGTGATTTCTAGTTCAGTTTTGAAGAGACACAAAGAATTGTGATGGTCACTGATCTTTAATAAGGGTGATGTTCACTTGAGAACAACTTTTACAGTGGAGGAAATCAATATAAWTTGGAAATTTTGCCTCCATGATATATGCAGGTGACAACTGAGTAACTGGAAATTCCTATCTTTGCTCAAGTGTGCAAAAAACCTTAATTTTCTGAAGAAATCAAGTTGGAAAAGCATCTCTTAAGCTGTCATTTAGCCTTCAGTTACTGACCTTGAGATTTCAGGAATTTCACTGGAGAATCATTGAGTTTCCTTAATGCTGACTAAAGTTCATTATTGGGCATTTTTTTGTCRTTGACCAGGTTGTAGAAAGAGGTCTTGTATATATTGGTATTGATGGTGGGGATTAGAGATAAGCTAAAGTTAAAAGAAAAAACAGAATGAATCCAAAGAAACCTGGGCTGGATGTGAAATCTCCCATCAACTCTGTAAATGAGAACCATTAAAACAATAAAAATACCAATCTTTATGTTCTGAGGGGTTCTGGGCAATCAGGAAATCCATCAGAGGAGCTGCTTCCTTATCTYCTGCTGTCTTTTTCCACATAAAAACTCATATTTCTCTTGGCTGGGGTTACATCCTGCACAGCCTCCCAATGCCAGGAACGAAACTTCCGAATATTTTCTCTTCCCTCTGTTAATGAATTGCAATTTGGATAATTGCTCTTGTTTGTTGGATGGTAGGGGTGGTTTGTTTGAAGATTTTGTTGGATGTATCCTTTTAAATAATTATTTTCCAGGTTTTTGGATGTGATTCTCTGTTTGATTAATTTTTTTTTGGCTGTTATTCAGGTTGTGGCATTTCCTTCTCACGTGGATTTACTGTCTGCCATCAATAAACTCACTCTCTCATGAGATATTTTCCAGTTTTATTGCTTAGGGAACCAAAGATTRGGAGATAGAAAGTAGGAAAATAGAGAAAAAAAATCAGAATTTAYGTGAATAAACATAACTACACAGCTACAGCTGAGAACAAGAAATTCAAGTACAACTGCAACCTCAGTTGGAAAAAAGCAGAAATGTCACCCTGTGACTAAGCAAACCTTCGGATGTCCAGACAATTTGAACATTTATATTGGATATTGGGAAGAAATTCTTCTCTGTGAGGGTGGWGAGGCCCTGGCATGGGTTTCCCAGAGAAGCTGTGGCTGCCCCATCCATGGAAGTGTCCAAGGCCAGGTTGGACAGGCTTTGGATCAACCTGGGATAGTGAAAGTTGTCCCTACCCATGTCAGGGGTAGAACTCGATGATCTTCCAGTTCCCTTCCAACCCAAACCATTCTGCCATTTKATGAAATAAATCCTACCAGTGTGAAAAATCCCATTGCATGAGAGTGAAAAGAGGAGATTGTCGATAAGGAGATGTCATAGTTGTGGACAAAATCCCCCTTTTACTGTGGAATGGCCACTGGTCTGTGAGTTTAGGGGAACAAATCACCACTATCATTATTTACAACCATGTCTTTCCCTAGTGCCTCACAGAAGTCAGAGCAYCAATGGGCCACGAAAATCTCAGGGTGATCTTCCATTGAGGAATGACTGAGCCAGCAAAAAAAGGGAGAAGGGGATAGATGAGGAATTAATTCTGGATGGGAAGTTTTGCTGTTCATCTCAAGTGAGGAGAAACTCAGTCCCCAATGATCCCAGGCCAGCATTTTAAGTTCAACTTACTTGTTTTCAAAATGATTTGTGCATTCGTTGCCCTATCACTGATGTAACCCCCAGCCTGATGTGATCCATGCAAATCTGCAGGCAGAGGGACCCTTTCTCAAGGCTGCCATTGCTGGAGGGTTGTTTTTCCCCTCAGTGCTGTTTTTCTTCATCCCAATCCAGTACCAGAGCTTYGCCAGGCATCTTCAGAACACCTCAGAACAGTGGTAAACAACAAGGAATGAAAGTTCCTGTCATGGCATTTTTCCTCATAGGACCCTGGGAGGCAGCTGGTTGCCCACAGTAACAAAACAACAAAAAAACCTTCTAGTAGAACACAAATGAGTCAAAAACCTTGAGCCTGTTCTCCAGGACATGAGATTGTTCCCTATTTGTAAAAGGAGTTGATATTGTTCTCAGGAAAGTTTTGTCACACTGTCCTCAGGATAAGGATAAGTGGTAGAAAATGACCTGAGCTGGGTTTAATATTCATATTTGTGAGTTTCATCTGCTCACAAAGTGGGACCTGGATGCAGCTGAACTGGAACTGGTGATGAAGAAAATTCCTCTTTTTCCTCATCCTAAAGTAAAGATGTGAATTTAATGTAAACTCATTAAATATTCCAAACCTCCACTCACACACAGATGTAGCACCTTAATTCCTCTTGGCTTTTGTCACCGGAATTCAGCAACAAATTGGGGATGAGCCTGAACTCTCAGAAGGCTTCAATGAGGAAAATCTCTTCCTGTTAACTGTTCTTTGGGGGTGTGAGGGAACACTGACCTTCAGGGGATGCTGAAAAGGACAACAAGGAAGGGTCCCCAGCACAGGAAGGACCTGGAGCTGCTGGAGTGAGTCCAGAGGAGGCACCAGGATGATCAGAGGATGGAGCAGCTCTGCCATGGAAAAGGCTGAGAGAATTGGGATCGTTCTGTCTAAAAGACAAAAAGGTTCTGGGGTTACCTAGTTGCGGCCTTCCAGTGCCTGAAGGGAGCCTGCAAGAAAGGAGGAGAGAAATGTTTTACAAAGGCCTGGAGCGACTTGAAACTGAAAGAGAGAAGGGTTAGGTTGGATATTAGACAGAATTTCTTTAGTGTGAAGGTGGTGATGCCCTAGCACTGGCTGTCCAGAGGATCTGTGGCTGCCCCATCCCTGGAAATGCTCCAGGCCAGGCTGGATGGGGCTTGGAACAACCTGGGATAGTGGGAGATGTCCCTGMCCACAGMAGAGGAATGGAACAAGATGAGCTTTTTTTGGATGGTCCCATCCAACCGAAGCCAACCTGTGATTCTATGGAAACAAAGAGGACACAAGCAATTAGAAGGAGCACACATCATAGAATCATGGAAAGGCTTGGCTKRAAGGGACCTTAAAGATGATCTAATTCCAACACCCCCACCATGGGCAAGGATCCCCCCACTAGACCAGGTTGCTCCRACTGGATATTCATGATCTGGCCACTGGCCTTCAGCAAAACACTGTTCTTATGAGGAAGTTCATTATTTAAGAACTATTTCCAGTCTTTTTAACCTTCAGATCAGAAATCTGGATCCATTCACCACAGAGAAAAAGAGGACACAAATGGC
>JACDOX010000050.1:866293-894191 GCA_014549065.1 Cardinalis cardinalis
TGACCTTTAATCAAGTCCAGAGCTGTGTTTCTCAAAGCCAAGAACAGTTTTCCTCACACTATGTTGGTCCTTTGCTGGATTTATCCAGAGCTGGGTGTTTTATCTGCTGTGCCCTCTCCAGCTCTGGAGCAGATGGCTCTGATAGGGCTGTTCCAGAGCTGGGGATTTGGGAAGATGGATATTTCCCAGCCTTGGGCAGTGAGATGCAGGATATRCCCCAGAACTGGGAGTGCTGGGAGCCACCTGCAGCTGCTCAGTGCAATTAGCATTCTCATTAACCAGCATTTAATGGGCTTGCTAATTGCCAGCTAGTAATGGAGTATACAGGAGTGTCAGATTTACTGAGCTATTTCTGGGAGCTTGGAGTTTCCAGTTCCATGGAAATGTGGATGATTTTTGCTTTTTTCCTCATTTAAAAGATGTCTTTCAATAGGACTGACAAATGGTAAATTCTGATTTTCAGCAAACTCTGCTGTCTATTTCTGTCTTAGAGATTCCARGGAATACTCAGTCCACTCTGTCCACTTTTAAATTCCAAGTGAATATAATTACTTCCACTTCTTGGTAATACTGTCTTATTTCAAGGCTAAATTCAACTAGATTCAATTTCCAGCACTTTGATTCATGCAACTTCCTCTTGCATAACTCAAAATTACAAAATTTTCCCTCCTTGCTATCTCAGATATTGTGTTAAACACTGAAAAGCTTCACAAGAAAACTGCTCCTTATCCACTTGAATGAACTCATGTGATTGTGCACTTTAAAATTAATACAGGATCATGGAATCATGGAGATTTTTGGGTTGGAAGAGTCCTTATATCATCCAATTCCACTCCCCCAGCCATGGGCAGGGACACCTTCCACTGTCCCAGGTTGCTCCAAGCCCCGCCCAACATGGTCTTGGGCACTTCCAGGGATGGGGTAGACACAGCTTCCCTGGGAAACCTTTGCCAGGGCTTCACCATCTTCAGAGTAAGGAATTTCTTCCCCAGATCCCATCTTTTTCACCCATTTTCCCTTGTGATAAAGATATTGAACAATATTTGCTCAGAATCTTCTCTTTAAGGTGATTGTGACGAAGATAAAAATCACTGCAAATCCTTCCCTCCCCATTCAAATTAGAATATGCTGCACTGAGACGGGTTTTAATTGATGTGTCTTTTTGTACCTTTATTTGGCAGCAGCTTCAATCCTGAAGGCACCTGCTTATAATCCAGTGGAACCAAAGTAGGTTTTATCATCTTGACTTTCTTTATCACCCAGACATGAAATCTCCTTGAGCAGATAACAGCTTTCTTTGACAAGCCCTACTTTCCAGGGAACAAAGTCATCTGGTGCTGGAGAGATATTTTTAACTTTGAATTTTCTATTTTGGAGAACTTCTGAGCTAACARGGATTTTGCTTGTTGAGGATCAGACTTTACAGCCCAGCATTTACCACATGGAATGACAGAATATACCGAGTTGGAAGGACCCCTCAAGGACTTGATGAAATGTCCACAGGCCCTCATTCCTTTGGAAGGTCTCCAGTTTTTGAAAATGTGTTAAGAGGAATTCAATCCCAAAACAGCTTCTAAAACTCTTTGAATTTTTCCAAGGAGATGGAATATCAACTTCCATGCTGCTGAAATTCTCCAATATTTCATTGCAACATCTGTGGCCTCRGTTGGTAAAAATTTAGGTGGATTAACCTGGTCTAGGAAAGGGTCCCTGCCCATGGCAGAAGGTTGGAATGAGATGATCTTGAAGATCCCTTCCAACCCAAACCCTTTCATGATTCTATAAATGTTTATAGGTTAAATCTATTGRATATTTACTGCCATAATGGCATTCACTAATCCAGGTGCACTGGGAATATTGTAACACTCAGCCAATGGATTTTCACAACAAACTTGGGGTTCACAAATGACAGGAGAATTTTGGTGCCTTCATGTGCTACAGCCCTTCTCCTTCTACATAAAAGAATTTACAGCTCCATTTCGTCAGCCCAAATGTGTGTTTAGGCAGTGTTCTCAAACMGTGGCTGCCCCATCATGCCCAATAAAATTTAAAAGATAAAAATACACCGTTATTTCTGTGATATGTTCTCTGCAGCCAGAACACCRCAATGTTCCCTGAAAATTCAGGAGAAAAGGGTTATTTTCTGCTTCCTTGTCCCCACCATCCACAAGGCAAGAGTGAAGGTTGACTGCTGTGCCACTTCCAGCCCCGTTTCATCTCCATGTGCAGAGAGAGAGATGCAATTTTCTTACCGGCACAGCAAAGTGCTGAATTCCTTAATCTGTTTGTCCTTTCTGCAGCAGCACCTCCGCTTGGTAAATAACCCGGAGATGGGAGCAATCAGAGTAGTGAGGCAAAGCAAAGTTATTATGAACTTGTTGAAATGTATGAGGGATGTAAAATGTGAGATGGAGAGGAAAAGGGAAAAAAAGAACGTCCCAGGGGCACATTTCATTGCTCTGGAGGCATCAGGTTGAATAAGTTACAAATAAGCTGTCATCTTAAAAGGTGCCAGACACTGACGCAAGTGGAAAGTTAAAACAGCAGCTCTTTGAATATTGCAGGCAGCAGCTTTTGGTGTTTTAGTACAGTCCTCAAAATTGAATTGTGCATTGGGCATGGTGCATTGGCAGTGACTTTGCTGCTAGACAGCTCGTATTTTTCTTTTCTTTGGGTTTTTTTTAGCTCTCTATGGTCTCTGCTCTGACTATACTGAGGATACTGGCCAGAATAAATGTCCAGAACGTTGTTGCTGGTAGGTTTGTGGCCTAGGAAGGTCAGCTTAACTTGTGGTAACCACCCCACTGTTTGCACACAAGAAAATGTGGATTTATTCCAAGCTTTGAAAAGATTGAATGGAACCTAAATCTGAGAGCCTTTATTTATGAAGGTCCTTGTCTCTTCTGTCTTGTTTACATGGCTTTCCTCATTCCTGGAACTACAGGTTGCAGGAGTATTTGGGGCTCCATCCCTGAAAATGTTCAAGGGATTGGATGTGGCTTGGAGCAACCTGTGATAGTGGAAGATGTCCCTGCCCATGGCAGGGGTTGGAACTGGATGACCTTTCAGGTCCTTTCCAAACCAAACCATTCTCCGATTCTTTGATTCTCTGATTCTACTTTGAACCCTGTTTTAAATACCTTTCCCTACACGCCATTTTTCCAAATTTCCCACATTTCCAGTCTTCACCAAAAGTTCCTTCTATGTTTGCTGGCAAATATAGGCAGATACATAAATCAGATTTAATCTAAAGCTTCTAAATGCTGTCCTCTCTCAGCTCCCTTCAGGATTTGGCCAAGGGATGAACTTTTATCTTGGCTGTGTCAGGAACACAGAGCTCAGTGTTCTCCAATCCCTTATGCTCTAATCCTTAACACCAGAGAGTTTGTCTGTGTTAAGAGAACCCTTGCTCAAGTTTGGAACAAGTTTTGGAACCTGAAGTTGGATGTAGAGGGACTGTGGCATCCATGGTTCCAAGGTTCTCCTCACTGAATGAGAATTACTGAATCCTGGAATAGGAAAAATGTAAGAGATGGGTTTATTTCCACAATGTGTGACCAGAAGGTTGAGGGACCCCACCTGGAACAGTCTCCATCTCTGAGGATCCTGACATAAGAAAGACGTGGAGCTGCTGGAGCAGATCCAGAGGAGACCACGGAGATGCTCCAAGGGCTAGAGCCAGGCTGGGAGAGCTGGGAATGTCCAGCCTGSAGAAGGGAAGGATCCAGRGAGACCTCAGAGCCCCTTCCAGWGCCTAAAGGGGCTCCAGAAGAGCTGGAGAGAGACTTTGGACAAGAGATGGAGGGACAGGACAAGAGAGAATTGCTTTAAATTGACAGAGGGCAGTGATAGATGGGATATTGGGAAGGAATTCTTGGTCCTGGCCCAKGTTGCCCAGAGAAGCTGTGGCTGCTCCATCCTGGCAGTGTCCAAGGCCAGGTTGGACAGGGCTTGGAGCAACTTGGGGCAGTGGAAGGTGTTCCTGCCCACGGCAGGGGTTGGAATTCCATGATCTTTCAGGCCCCTTCCAGTCCAAACAATTCCATGATTCTGTGACTGTGGAAGGTACCACAAGAAGCCACAAGTTTGCCCTCCAGAAGAAAGTTGTGAAGAAACTTCCTAATGCTGAGATGAGTCAAATAGTGATGTAGATTTCCCAGGAATTTCAGGCCTCTTTGAATAGAAGTCTTAAAATCATCTTAGACTGTTTTTTCCAGGAATGAGGAAAGCCATGTAAACAAGACAGAAGGGACAAGTACCTCCRTAAATTTAGGCACTCAGATTTAGGCTCCATTCAGACGTGAACTGCTTCAGAAAATAGAGTCACATCTCACTTGTTATTTATTAAGGCTGAACTAAGAGACCAGATCAGTATCAAATAAAACCCTCAAGGTGAAGTTAAATGTTCCAGGCACCACTGAGTACAAAAAGATTATTTTTCCATTGTTTCGTAGTTCACAAATTTGATTTCTTGATCTGCAGCACAGAGCAGAAGTTTCCCTTCTTGGCTATAAAATCCTCTTACCCAAGTTAGGGAAAGGAGAGAAAAAAAAGATTCTTCCCCCCAAACTCTGCTCTCAGGCTCATGAAGACCAATCTGGGCAGCCCTAAGGAATCTGCTTTCCATTTCTGCAGTGGGTACCTATTCTTAGCTACTTTAACATGAGTTTTTATATGAAAACAGCACCTTTCTCATCTCCTCAGCCAAGACTCTGACATTCCCCACTTTCCCTGTGAGCCGTGGATGTGTTTTCCCCCTGGTGTGGTGCAGGGATGGCTCGTGCTCTACATAGCAGGGAGGCAGAAATAGAGGTGTGCACACGCCTGTAAATCCCCTTTTAGAAGGCAGAAAATCCCAGTTCCTCCAGCACCTCCAAGTCCACTCCATAAATCTCAAGTGGGAATTTTGTCTCGGCAGGGCACAACTTTGGAAATTATGCACATATTGAGGAACTTTGCTGGAAAAGTGGGGCAACCCAGTGTTATTTTAAAATTATGTCTTCAAAACTTGTTGACTTGCTATGATATTTTTCTGCAGCTTTAACACTGGCTGACCAATTYATAAAGGATTGTGTGTGGAATACTGAAATGAATTTCTAACCACTCTGAATATTGATGTTCCATGGAGAAATACGCTTCCAAATACTTTCTGGAAGTGGGAAACTTTATCAGGGCATTTAGAAAAGTATCATGAAGTCCCCTCAGAGCCTGCATCTTTATTTCTGATAAACATATTTTCCAACCCAGAAATKACTCCCCCTTAATAGGAGACCTTGTGGAAAATGGATTTATTATTTTCCTTGTGGTCTGCAGCAGAAAGAAAACCCAGTAGCCTATTTTGCATAAAGTCTGATCAAACATTGTTTTCCTCTGGTAGACTGGAAAGTTGATAATGCTTTCACTAGAAGGGAATGTTTCACTTCAGTGCCCAGATTTTGATTTATGTTCAAAAGTACTTCTRATGGAATAAATGTCATTCCCAATCAGAAAATCAAAATATTTTTTAAATGAGAGGCTGCATCTCCTACACATTTTCTGCTTCCTGCTGTTTTTTGTTTGTCTGTCTGAGACCAACTAATTTGTGAAACTAAGACAAACTGGAATAATTTTGAATTTACAAAACAGGCATTTTTAATCTGTTTTTAACATGAGAATTTAGGTTTAATGGAAACTTCTAGTGGCAAGAGTGACTCAGGGCTAACCAAATGTTCCTCAGAGCTGTGACCTCACATTAATGTGTCTGGCACATAATGTTGGGAATTTCAGAGCTACTATAGCATCAATTAAAAAACCCATAACACCCTTAATTACCATTTAAATATGACTTAGTTAAATTTCTTACCATGTTAAATTGTAATGAGAGATGAAAATCTTCAATCAAAGCTCTGTTTTCAGTAAATTCCAGAAGGTCTCTGATTTCTACACAAGAACTCTGATTGAATGTGGCCTTCTCTCTCTGTGTCAAATGAGCTGAAGTCACAAAAAGGGACATTTGGAGTGATTCTAAATRCAAATTATCCCCAATTCCAGCTTTAATAACGATCCTGTCATCCAAATTGGTGGTTGATTGAATTAAACAGAACGGACTCTAATCCACCGCCCTTTTCCCAAACCATCCCTACAAAAAACAGCCTTCAAGTTGCCTTTGAAATCCTTGGAATTCTTCCTTTTTAAAACTCCTGGAATGTGTCCATTAGAGAAATAATGGCTATTGCCATTTTCTGGTAGGTTTGTACTGTGCCCTCTGGACAGAGAGGACTTYTCCAGAGACTGGATCATTTCTCCATGATTTTGGTGTCATGAGATGTGTCTGGACGTTTCCAGGCAAGTTTATAGGGAAGGAAGRCATTTATTTATCATAGAACAGAATCATGGACTGATTTTTTKTTGGAAGGCACCTTCAAGACCATMTCATTCCAACCAGGTTGCTCCAAGCCCCCTCCAACTTGGCCTTGGATGCTTTCAAGGAAAAGGAAAWTCACAGCTTCACTGGGCAACCTGTGCCAGGGCCTCACCACCCTCTGAGTACAGAAATTCCACCTAAAATCTAATTTATATGTCTTCTCTTCCAGTTTGCTGGCACCTGCCTGGATGGAGCTGGGCCCCCTGAGAAAGTGGGGTGAATGTGTCTTTCAGTTATTTCTAGAAAAATTTGGAGTTGGGCACCCAAATGGTTGACAAGAATTTATCCATTGTGGATGGGCTAAGGCACACCGCATCTCCTTGTGCCTGAGGATTCCCACCAACTCCATACTTGGGTGGTCCTTGGGATGGGACAGGGAGTTCCGTAATGAAAGAAAAAAAATAGAAGTCATGACCTGGGTTGGGTAGACAGATGGGAAAGATCTAGGAACAAAAGCAGAAGTGTGATTCAAAGTTCCATCAACAAAGATATTTTATTATTATTTTMATTATTTTGTTATTGATTATTTTTATATTTATATATTTAATTRKTTTTTATTAATAATACTATTAATTTTATTATTTTGAATTGTTTTATTATTTTTGTTGTTTTTATTAGTTGTATTATGATCTATAAATTCAGAAAGTTTCTTATTCAGTAATGAATTCATTTTCAGTGATTTTATTATCTATTATTTTGTATTAGAGCTGTGTTTCCCACATAGTGTCTGGGCTGGACTGTGGCAGATAAGAGAAATGAAGATGTTCATGGGCAAAGGATCGTATCACGAATTTCACATCCTTAATTTTACTATCAAACCCATCAGAATTATGGGACATTGCAGACTTTACCCTCTGCACAGGAGTTTTAAGCAGTTTGGACCTGTAGGGGGGGTTTGTGACATCCAGCTGGAAGTTTTTAGGCCAGGCAGGGTTTAACCCACCTCAGTTTGCAGCAACCAAAAAATGTTAACAGTAAAAATGTCTGGTCTTGCGAAAGAAATGGGGAGTGGGGGCACTTTTCGATCTTTAGGGAGGACCTTGACTTGGCTGCTTTCTTGGCAATCTAATGTAATTCAGGATGGACTGCGTGGAGGAATTTGGTTTGGGATCCACCTCATTTCAGAGAACTCCATCCCAGCTGGTCACATTCAGACCCTCTTACAACAGAATCATGGAATGGTTTGGGTTGGAAATGAACTTTAAATGAACTTTTGGTCTTCTAGTCCAACCCCCTGCAATGATCAGGGACATCTTCAACCAGATCATGTTGCTCAGAGCCCCATCTAACCCGACCTTGAATGTTTCCTGGGATGGAAATTTCTCTGGATAACCTCATTAGGTGTTTAACCACTCCCACCACAAAAGATTTCTTCCTTAGAGCCAGTCTACATCTCCCCTCTCTCAGTTTAAAACCATCACCCCTTGTCCTGTCCCTATACACCCTATCAAAAACTCTGTTTCCATCTTTCTTATAAACTTCCTTGAAATATTGAAAGACTTCAATAAGTTTTTCCTGGATCCTTCTATTTTCCATGCTAAATAACCCCAACTCTTTCAGATTTTCCTCACAGGAGCAGTGCCCCATCCCTCTGAAGGAATCAGATGAGTGAGGCTTTTAGGATTCCTCCAGCATTAGAACCTTTTCCAATGCACATATGGGAAAGGTTCAGGCTGATGCTGGGAATCACAGAATCTTTCAGGTTGGAAAAGACCTTGAAGATCCTCAAGCCCGACCTTTGACTGATCCCCACCCTGTCACCCAGCACATGGTGCCACATCCAGGATTTTCTTGAACACCTCCAGAGATTGTGACTCCTCCACATCCTGACCCTGCAATGTTCTTGCCCCAGAATGAGCTGAAAAAAAAACCCAAACCCATTTAGGTGTGAACTGCTCACCTTGCTCTAAATACTCACCCAGCTCTGAGTTTTACAGGCTCAACTCTTCTTTCTTGTCCTGAAATCCTGGGTGTCATCARGCAGTGGCAGTGGTGGTTGTCTGCCAGACTTGCTGGGGCTGCAGAGGGACACACTTGTCACTCACCCAGCAGGAAGGTGGCCCTCACAAAACAAAGCTTTTTGCCATGACCTACAATTGCCAACACCCACCCACCCCATGTGTGGGCTGTGTCTCCTCCTGGGGGAAGCCCAGCAGCTGCGTGGGGGTTTTATCCCTATTTGTTTTCACATTGTCAGTGAGAGAGGGAGACATCCTGGTGTGTCCTGAATGACAGAATCCTGCCAGCAATAGAGACTCCCACTGCTGCTGGGAAAATATAATTTATTGGCAAGGCCGGCCACAGTTTTACAGATATTTGTGCTGTTTCGTGGAAAGAATAATTTTATTTTAAGAATGTATATCTGCCTCTAAGCCTGGGTATCTATAGCCCTCTCCACATACAATACTTGGCTGGCATTTCTCAAAGTCAGCCATTTAATTAACAGAAGTTTGGGCTTTTTTTAATCCCTATGTGTTATCAGTTACCAGCCTGTACCCTTCCATCATAGGGACTAAAGATGAAACTCTAGGCCCCTTCTCAGAGGTTTAATCATCAGGATATTGGATTCCATATCCCTGGAAGTGCTCAAGGCCAGGATGGATARGGTTTGGAGCAAGGTGGTTTGGTGGAAGGTGWCCCTGCCCTTGGAAAAGGGGTTGAAACAAGAGGATCTTTCAGGCCTTTTCCCACCCAAATATTCCTGAGCCCTTAGCTGTTATTTTTGTGTTGCTGGAACCAAGTGAAAGGGGAGAGTGGACTCTCACTGCCCACAGGACCCAGAAGGAAAAGACAATATCAGAATTCACAAAATCCTCCCTCCCTCTCTATATACAATACTTTGCTGGCATTTCTCAAAGTCAGTCATTTAATTAACAGAAGTTTGGGCTTTTTTTGAATCCCTATGTGTTATCAGTTACCAGCCTGTTCCCTTCCATCTTAGGGACTGAAGATGAAACTCCAGGCCCCTTCTCAGAGGTTTAATCATCAGGATATTGGATTCCACATCCCTGGAAGTGCTCAAGGCCAGGCTGGACAGGGTTTGGAGCAAGCTGGTTTGGTGGAAGGTGTCCCTGCCCTTGGAAAGGGGGTTGGAATGAGAGGATCCTTCAGATCTCTTCCAATTCAAACAATTCTGAGCCCTTAGCTGTTATTTTTGTGTTGCTGGAACCAAGTGAAAGGGGAGAGTGGATTCTCACTGCCCAAATGACCCAGAAGGAAAGGACAATATCCCAGAATCCATAAGATCCTCCCTACCTGTAGTGGGTCATACCCAGAGCTCCAAAAGCACCACCTTGGTCARGGTGTGGCTTGAACCCCCCCCAAAAATGGTTCAGTTTTCACTTTTAGGCTTCACCACCCATGGGAGATGCCAACAGCTGCTCTTCACATCCCCTGTCCTAATGGACACAACGACCCCTTGCCACTCACTTCTGCTTGCATTAGGAAGGTGGGAAAATTATGGCCTTTCTRCATCCTGGAGAGATTCTGGGAAAAAAAGAAGAAAGGTTGGTTAAAAATAGTCAGGCTGTGGATTTACAGGCAGAACTCTGCAATTAGTTGAGGTCTGTTACTCAAGGCTGTGAGAACAGAGTGAAATGCAGCAGATGGGGGAAGAYTCAGCAAACACAGAGTTTGTTGTCTTCAAAACTTTCCAACAACATCTTTTTTTTTCCATTTTTTCCCCTTTTCCCTCTGGCTGTTGCTTGATGATCATAGTTACATGTTTGGAATAAATCTAAAGGTAAATGCAGTTTATCAGCTGTCAGGACCTTTTAGATGTGGTTTATCTTCCCTCTACCTTGTTAACCATCAGGAGAAGCTTTATTCGGATTATCACTTAACTTCACCCTTAATTTGGGGCAAAAAAAAATGCTAAAGGAGGGTGGATTAAATGAGATTAGGTATTAGGAAGAAAYGTCTCCCTGTGAAGGTCGTGAGGCCCTGGTATAGAATTCCCAGAGAAGCTGTGGCTACCCTGTCCCTGGAAGTGTTCCAGGCCAGGCTGGATGGAGCTTGGAACAACCTGGAAGGGGAAGATGTCCCTGCTCATGGAAGAGGAGCTGGAACTGGGTGATCTTCCAGGTCCCTTCCAAACTAAACCATTCTATGATTATCCAATTAAATTAAACTCCTTTACTAAGAGAAATATAGGTTTGGTGCTGAAATAATTTAAAAATTCACTGAGAGCCAAACATTTTTCCCCCCTCAATTTCCTATTTATTAAATACAAAATAAGCCCTTTCCTTCATAACCTTGTATTTAGATTTGTCTTCCTTTAAGTGGCAACCCTCAGTTCAATCATTTTCCATTTTTTAGGGAAGGGATGAGGCTTTGAAATCCTAAGAAATACAAACCCCACCCTTTTCCACCAGCTCTAGGACATTTCAATGGGGGCAGCTTGCAGCCAGAGACAGAGGGATTAAAGAAGGCATAAAACAATCCAGGCAGCAATTGTGATGGACAAAGATTATTCACAGATTTAATTATTCCCATTTGCATAATCATCCTCAGGGACACAGGTCTGTGTCTAAATCCCTGGAATCTCCCCCTCAYGCAGCTCTTGTGCTGTTCATTGATCCTGAAGGAATCTTTTTCACAGAGAAAAGCTGTTGATGTGGCAAGAGGAGGTCTGACCACCCTCCCAAAAAACTCAGCTCCGACTTTCAGCCACCCCCCAAAAAAGATTTGGCACCACAGAATTCCCAGAGCCACGAGGAGACCAATTGAGGCTTTACCCCCAATTTCACCCCTCCAAAACCACGCTGGGATAAAATACCCTTTAAATGTCAGATGAGCAGGAGCTTTACCTGGAAAAAGATTATTCAAAGATTTAATTATTCCCATTTGCATAATCATCCTCAGGGACACAGGTCTGTGGCTAAATCCCTGGAATCTCCCCCTCACGCAGCTCTTGTGCTGTTCATTGGTCCTGAAGAAATTTTTTTCACAGGGAAAAGCTGTTGATGTGGCAAGAGGAGGTCTGACCACCCTCCCAAAAAACTCAGCTCCGATTTTCAGCCATCCCCAAAAAAGATTCAGCAACACAGTCTTCCCAGAGCCACAAGGAGCCTGATGGAGGCTTCACCTCTCCAAAACTACGCTGGGATAAAATACCCTTTAAATGTCAGATGAGCAGGAGCTGGCAGGTGGCTTTACCTCCCTCTCTGGGGACATTTGTGACTCGGCAGGGTCTCCTGACTCACAGGCAGTGCCCGGGGGGCTGCATCAGCCCCCTCCTCGGCGGGGGAAGGCAGGTGGGCCAGGCAGAGCCCCAGCCCCACGGGGAGAGGGATGCTTTTAGCTCTGACTCATCCCTGGGCTGCCTTTGGAGGGAGGGAGAGGCAGCAGCTCCGCAGAGTGGGAGTTGCTCTGCTATTTTCTGTTTACCGGCTCTGCTGGCTGTCATCTCCCACCTGGGGACAATGGGTTTGAAAGCCCAGAGTGCAGCATTTTGTGGCTGGAACATTATTTTTTTTTTTCTCCTCTCACGATGGAGGGTGAAAGTTTGGTGCTGGAGGGAGAAGCTTGAAAATGGAGAAGGGGAGAGAGGGAAGGAAAATCTCATTTTGGGCAGGGAGGGGATATCACTGTTATTTTACAACCAGACTGTCAGAGGGTTTACTGGAACCTGTTAACTTCAGGAATATGTGGGGAAGGGCAACAATGAGCCTTCCCTACCCCCAAATCCTGGCTGGATCTTTGATCCAATGACATTCCTGACACACAGGACCCAGATAAGCTACCAAAAGTCCCTTTAGTTCATTATTTCTATGCCTCAGAGCTGTCAATCTTCCCATCAAACTTGGTGTCACTCGGGTCCATTTCCCGCTGGATGCATTATCTGTGGAGAATCAATTGCACGCCTTGGGGCTGGGTTATTGATGCCATTATCTTGTTTATGCCTTGTGGATGTTTCTGGATTTAAAGCAGTGCCCTTCTAACACCCGAGTCAAAGAAAAGTCCAACTATTCCCACATTTCAGATGTCAAAATGGAAATGGATCCACTCAGGGTTTCTGCCCCACCAGGCTTGTGTTGTTTTCAGGGCTTGATCCTGTTCTGTGCTCTCTGGGAATGGCATAAAATGGTTTTGCTTGGAAGGGACCTTAATGATCAACCTGTTTTAACTCTCCTGCCATGGGCAGGGACACCTTCCACTATCCCAGGGTGCTCCAAGCTCTATCTAACCTGGCCTTGAACACTTCCAGGGATGGGACAGCCACAGCAGCAGCCTGTGCCAGGGCCTCCCCACCCTCACAGGGAAGAATTTCTTTGTAATATCCCATCTAAATCTACCCTCTGGCATATTAAAGCTCTCCCCCCTTGTCCTGTCACTGTTTGCATTGCAAAAAGCCCCTTTCCAGCTTTCCTGTATCCCCCTTAAGGTACTGGAAGTCCACAGTAGAGTCTCCAGGATACCTGATGAGCAAATTCTGAAAGGTCTTCTCAGACAGGCTGAGGACTTGAACTTCATCTCTTGTCTAACTCCAAGAGCAAGATCCAATTTATATCTCRCATGTCTCCAGCAGCAAACATTTAYAGGAGTAGGTCGGCTTAGCCAGGAGAGATTTTCAGACCTGGATCCTAAATGGAGACCTCCCAACAGCCTGATGTGACCTGCCTGGTTTCCAAACAGATTTGGAGGCTCATGCTTCCCCTTTCCCAACCAGCCCTATGGAGCACCTCCAGCTGGCACTCGCAGTCTCAGATCTTGGCAGGGAATGTCTGTCTACCCAGGAAAGCTCATTGTGCGTGGCTGGAGCTGCCAAATTCACAGCTGGAGCAGCCAAATTCACGATTCATGCTTAGCCATAGTGCAGTAGTGGAATTTTGGAGGAGAAACCGTGGGAAGCCGCAGCACAAACCCTATATCTGAAAGGGGTGAGCACCTGGAGGAGTTCCCCGAGGTTGGAAAAGAAATTCCCAGTGAATTTCTGCACACCAGGATTGGATCAGAGCTGTGAAGTCCATGAAAACACAGGACCTCCCATCCTCCACACATCTCACTGCCATAATCCTTTTCCATCTCTCACACCCAGGTTTTTCTCCCTGTTAGAGATTACCTGGTTTTTTACAGACAAATAATGAAGCTRAATCATTCACCCAGGCTTAAGACTGTGTAAAGATTTGGATCCCATTCTTGAAGCAGCCACATCTAATGGGAGAAGAGATTATTKAGTGCTGCATCCAGCTCTGSGTTCCAGCAGAGGAAGGACATGGAGCTGCTGGAGCGAGTCCAGAGGAGGCACCAAAGGGGTCAGAGGGATKKAGCAKCTCTGCTGTGAGGAAAGRCTGGGGGAATTGTGATKGTTTGRCCTGGAAAAAAAGGCTTGGGGTGACTTGATTGTGGCCTTCCAGTACCTGAAGAAGCTGACAATGCTTCAAACTGAGAGTWGGTTTGGATTAGATATTAGGAAGAAATTATTCCCTGTGAGGGTGGTGAGGCCCTGGCCCAGGTTTCCCAGAGAAGCTGTGGCTGCCTCATCCCTGGAAGCGTCCAAGGCCAGGTTGGACAGAGCTTGGAGMAACCTGGGATAGTGGAAGKTGTCCCTGTCCATGGTGAGGGGAGTGGGAATGAGATGATCTTTGAGGTCCTTTCCAACCCAAACCATTCCATGTGTGTTTCTAATGTTTGATGCTTCTTGCATTGGAATGAAGCACGTGGGTGAACTGAAGACCTTCAACTCCAGGAGGTTGCTCTGGAGGAGGCTAAAGATGCTCCAGATTTTTCCTCCATCTCCACATGTTCTGGAACCTTGCAAGATCCTGGTGTAAACTTAGAGAACCTTTGTGGTTTCTCTGCTTTCCTTCTGGGCTGAGGGAAACCAGGGGGTGCCACCTCWTGGAGGTGTCCATTGCCTACATTCCCAGACTTATCCTCACTCTAAACACAGATTTTGGAGTGCTTTGGATGAAGACCCTCTCCAGGTTCCCTCTGAAATCCCTGGCACAAGGAATGCTTGGGAATGCTCAAGAAATGGAGCAGGATTCCCAAGCAGCAGCACAACCAAACAACACACTCCTTGTTCTTTGCAGTTTTGGGGACTGATTATAAGTCAAATTGTTAAACAAAAACACTTAGAACATTTAGATGGGAAAAATTCTCTTATTTTTTGATCTCAAATCATTTACATTTAAGCACAAATTTACCCCCCAATCATTTCTAAATGGATTTCTTTTTAARACAGTTTAAGACAGGGAAAATTAGGTGTTATTGGATGCATACTGGGGAGCACAAGTCTTATTTATTGGAGAGGCAGCAATGAACTGCATATGTTACATAATTATATAGAAGATAGCAGAATTGCAGTGTTCCGAAACAAAAAAGTGCCAGCATTTGGAAAGAAGAGGGATGATTTGAGGCAATTTATGTAGTTTAGAGTGATTTAAGTGTAGTTAAACAATCKCACATTTTGGTGCAATGTCTGACATAATAGTCCAGGAGAAGTGAAAGGTTTTCAACTCTGTTTTCCATGTCAGCTTCCCAGCTGATGCTCCACAGGGAAAACTCTTATTTGTGGGGAGAGGCTGCTCCTGGCCTGGGTTTTCCTGAGATTTGTTCTCTCTTGCTTTGTTGTGTGGTCAGTCACACCATTCCAACACTGGAATGGGCTGCCCAGAGAAGCTGYGGCTGCTCCATCCCTGGAAATGTCCAAGGCCAGGTTGGAMAGGGCTTGGATCAACCTGGGACAGTGGGAGATGTCCATGCCCCTGACAGGGAGTGAAATGAGRGGATCTTAAAGGTCCCTTCCAACCCAAACCATTCCATGGTTCTTCTTGGAAGAATATTGGGCAAACTTGGAATGGCAAAAGTTTGAAATCTCATCATCTTCCAATAGGTTTTGGGAAAATTTGGGCCCCAGCAGAGCTGAAGTAGCTCAGCTGGGAGAGCGTTAGACTGAAGATCTAAAGGTCCCTGGTTCAATCCCGGGCTTCAGCAGGCTTTTCCTGCACTTTTCTGTGCCCAGGCCTGGGCTCTGCGCTGCAGGAGAGACCTGCACAGCCAGGACAGAGTCCAGCCCAGGGCCAGCAACACTGGGAGCCACTGGAGGGGACAGGAGCATCTCAGCTGTGGGGGAAGGAGGAGAAACTGGGCCCCRTGGCCTTGAGAGAGTGTGGAGCTCCCCTTCTCTGACATATTCCCATCTGGAGGTGGTGCTGGGCAAGGGGCTGTAGGTCCTGCTTGAGCACGGCTTTGGAGCAGGGATCTCATGGARGAATTTTGGGAACGTTTTGGATCAGGAATTCCAGAGTTTGGGAATTCTGGGTTTGGGGAATTTTGGGAATATTTTGGATGGGGAATCCTGGGATTTGGGTATTCCTGGGATTATTTGTGATCCTAATTTCTGGGATTTGGGAATTTTGGGATTTGGGAATTTTGGGAATTTTTGGGCTGGGGAATTCCGGGATTGGGGAATTTTGGAATTCAGAAATTCCAGGATTTGGGAATTTGGGGAATATTTGGGATGGGAAWTTCTGGGATTTGGGAATTCCAGGAATATTTGGGAATTTTGGGATTGGAAAATTTTGGGATTTGGGAATTCCTGTGAATCTTTGGGATCCAGATTTCTGGGAGTTCTGGGATTTGGGAATTCTGAGATTTGGGAATATTTGGACCTCARCCAGTCTGAGTCTGTGGAAGAGGGACAGGRTTTTACAATTCAAGTATTTTAGCAAAAATCGTGATATAAAGGGATTTTTGTTCCTTCCACTGCCTGTTCCCAGTCCTGTGGCATGGACTGCCCTGTAAATTGGGGGTAATGTTGAGCCACTGATGTGGGGGGCTGCTTAGTCTGGAGTGAGTCCAGAGGAAACCACAAAGATTATTAGAGAGATAGAGCTCCTCTCTTATGAGGAAAGGCTGGGATTGTTCAGCCTGGAGAAGAGAAGGTTCCAGGGAGACATTGGAGCCCCATTCAGCGCCTAAAGGGGCTCCAGGAGAGTTGGAGAGGGACTTCGGAAAAGGGCCTGGAGTGTCAAGACAAGGGGGAATGGCTCCCAACTGACAGAGGGCACCATTAGATGGGATATTGGGAAGAAATTCTTGGCTGTGGTGGTGGTGAGGCCCTGGCACAGGTTTCCCAGAGAAGCTGTGGCTGCCCCTGGATCCCTGGAAGTGCCCAAGGCCAGGTTGGACAGAGCTGGGAGTAACCTGGAATAGTGGAAAGGTCAAGATCATTGAGTTCCAACACCCCCACCTGCCCCATAGTGGAGCTGTTGGAGTCAATGATCTTGAAGGCCCCTTCCAACCCAAACCATTCCATGATTTTATATTCCTTTGAGGACAAACACTGGTGCCTGACCACCTCTGCCAGGCACCTTTCCACGCTTTGAGCAGCACCAGCCACAGCTGCAGAGTCATCATTGCCAGCAGAGCTCAGATCCTTGCTGGAATTAATGATTTGAGTCTGCTTATTTAAAGGTTTCTCCCCTTTGCCCTGAATGTTAATCCCTTCTCCAGCCATGGAATTCCACAGGGGCTCTGTGAGCTCATTTCTTGGTATTTTGTGTCAGTGAGGCACTGAAAGAGGGACTGGATCCTCCTTCCTTCAGTGTTGCCCTCACCCCAGAAAAGCAGAAAGAATGCTTCGATATCACATTACATAATTTTCTTCTTATGAGCCCTTGCAAACACCTTTATCGCAGAAAAAAAAAGAATTAAAGAAATAACTTTTGAACTTCAGAGGAAAGGAAAAAAGAGAAAGCCTGGCTGAGACAGCTTAAAACTCATGATTCATCAAGGGTAGAGATGAGATGAGACCTGAGAAAGACCTGCTCTACCCCCTGTAACACGCCTCTGAAAAATAAAGGTGGCAGGGATGAGGTGATGAGTGATACAGCCATGGAAAAATAGGTGTGAGTGCTGGGCAGACAACACAGCCAGGGAATACAACAATCCCTGGAGACCAGGAGAGGCTTGGCAGCTCATTCCTCCCCACTCTCATGGATATCCACGATTTGGAGTGATTGCAGGGGGCTGCCATGTGGGAACTTTTGAGATATTTGAGATATTATCCCTTCTTTTGCAGAGCCACAGTGTGGATCCAGATGGATCTGAGTGTGGGTGCTGCAATGCAGAGAACTTGTCTCGTCCTTCATTTGCAAAATCTGCAACGAAAAAAAAAACCCAGAGTCCTGGTCTCTCCTGTGGCAGCCCCTTATTCCATCTCATTTCCTGCTTGGCTCTCCATGATCSCAAAATCTGGGATCATTTCCTCTCCCGACAGACTGAGCGCCAAGAAGGACAAAAACGCTTCAGGAGCTCCAGGGATTGCTGAGATTGGATTTAAGCAGGAAATAGAACWAATTTCCCAGGGCAATCTCCTGCTTGTGGCCCGGATGCCTGGGAAAAGGGAATGGATTGACGGAGGAATGGTCGTAAGGCTGCAGAAAAGAGGGACTGACGTCAGAGCTCCTCATTTCCATTTCTACGTCACCTAGCAACACTCCAGTTAAGGACTGAACTTCCGAGACGTGGATTCCCTGGGAATTTTCCCATTAGGTGGCACCACTGGCCTTGGGAAGGCTTTCATCTGCTCTGGCTCCATCCAGCCAGATACACCTAGATCCAAATGTGTTGATCTCTCTCCCAAAAATTCAGAAAGAGATGAAAATGGTTCAGATTTGTGAAGACCTAAAAGTACTGAGATACAAATGCATTGATCTCCCTCCCAAAAATTCAGAAACAGCTGAAGATGGATCACATTTGTGAAGACCTAAAAGTACCATAGATCCAAGTGTATTACCTCCCTCCCAAAAATTCAGAAACAGCTGAAAATGGATCAGATTCGTGAAGACTTATAAGTGATGTGGGTTGTTTGTTGTAATTAATTTGGAGAAAAACTTTTGCTAGGACCCAGCCTATCTTTAATACAGATTCTGGAAAACTCCATAGAGAGACAAAACCTGGCTTCTCTTGGTATGAATTAAATGATCCTGAAGGTCCTTTCCAACCCCCCAAAAATTCTATGATTGGGTAAATTGTAGAGATTCGCCTTTTTGGCCTCAGAGAAGTAGGTGAGATGAATCCTACCCCAGGAACCTTTTCAAAGTTGCTGTGTTTTACAGAAAAAAAGTCATGCCAGATCTTCTCTTGTGGTCTTCGCTCCCTGTCACAGGGATGTGCCCACCTGGCCTTCCAGGAATTTGGAAATCATCACTGCTGGTAATGCCAAACAGCTCACAGCTTCTCAGGGAAGAACAAAACAGAACTATTTCACAGAATTAGAGGCTCTGATGTTTCAAAATAGGCATTGGTCTGTTTTGATTTGCTTTCAAAGACAGAATCTTTGAAGAAAAATTAAGCCTGGAGCAAGTCCACACTCCAGACATTAAAAACTCTTCAAAGCAAAGCTTTACATGTGAGTAAACACTTAGGATAGACTCCAAAATAATCAGCTAAGAAATCATCTGGCTGTGCAATTCTCACTTTCCTTCAGCATCCAAGTGTGGAAAAAAATACCAAGAAGAGTGTTCTGTTCCTAAAATCTGATCCAAGATGTACTTGTAAGATCCACAGTCACCAAGCTCAAGAAATTGCTCCTTTAAAAACCTTCTGCAGATAAAAATAACCTGCTCTGAGCACACAGCCTTGGTTTGGGGATGACCTTGCAGAAGACGCAGTGCAAGAGTTTTTCCTCATCCTCTTGCATGGACAATAGGAAAAACTTACTGGGGTCAATGCCCAGCTTCCTTCTTTTTATAGATGCTGAGGTCCTGGTGGAGATGAGAGAGACACAACAGGAGAGACAAGGATGGCTCATTCTCACTTCAGGGCTGAGGCCCAATTACCCTCCCGTGGCTCCAATTAATTCCTGGGCAACACTGTAGATCCCACTCATATCAGCAGCTCTACCAAACACAAAATGGAATTGATTTGGGGAATTTTTTCGGGGTTATGTTGTCTGTTGGCCATGGTCTTTGTTGGCCCTGGATTTGTTATGTTATTTTTGCACTTTTTTTTTTTTGATGCTTTCAAAAGCTGGATCTGGAATGTTTTAGGTCACATAGAGGAGACAATTTCTAAGTCAAGAAGCAGAAATTCTTTAGCTCATCTGTCCAAAAATTGTCCACCTGTCAAGCACAAAGATGCTGAGACCCTCAGCCACCCAAGACCAGTTCCTCAGTGACCACGGGTGGGATCACCACTGGGATCGAGTGCTGGAAGTGTTTTTGGAGAAAGAATATSCACTTTGGGAATGATCCTGCTGCCTGGATATTACAAAAGATTCCGTAGCCCAGTTTGGGAGCCCGAGATATCAGGAACTGTTATCTAATAAATGTCAGTGRGGAAATATCAGCTGCTGTCAAGCTGAACATTCAAACCCAGATTAAATATATTTCTGACACCTTTCACTACCAGATTTTTAACAGACATGGAAAACTTGCTGCGCATTCCACATATGTATTTTGGGAAGATGTGAATTTGAAGCTGGTGAAAGATGGGAGACCGTCCTGGGAGCGAATAATTTGCAGGATAAGCTGGTGGGATGGGCAAACATCTCCCATATCACTGCATGAAGATGCCTGGCTCCCRTTCCTTAGGTGGAGAGAGACAGATTGATGTGAAAAGATTAGCCAGGCTCCATGGATAATTCCAGATCTTTCCGTGGGATCTGTGAAAAGGTGTCAGGAAATTCTGTTAAATGCTACCGCTCCTGGCTGGTTCCCAGAGCAGGGCTGCTGTTTAATTCCAGATTTAGCTGTGTTTTATCACAGAATGCCAGAATGTTTCATGTTGGGAAGGGCCTTAAAGATCATCTCTTTCCAATCCCCTGGCATGGGCAGGGACTCTTTCCACTGTCYSAGGTTTCTCCAAGCCCCATCCAACCTGGCCTTGAACACTTCCATGCATCTTGAGCCATTAATTCTGATCTCAGTCTGTCTCTATCCTGTTCCCCRAAACAATTGTTTGATTCCCAAGATGAAGTCAACCAAAGGCTGCCTGAAAAGGCTGAAAAGTCATCGTGTTCCAACAGGTTTTAGGAAAAYCTGAGCCCCAGCAGAGCTGAAGTAGCTCAGCTGGGAGAGCGTTAGACTGAAGATCTAAAGGTCCCTGGTTCAATCCCGGGCTTCAGCAGACTTTTCCTGCACTTTTGTGTGCCCAGGCCTGGGCTCTGCACTACAGGAGGGACCTGCACAGCCAGGAGAGGTCCAGCAAAGGGTCAGGAAGGTGATCACAGCATCACAGAATGGGTCAGGCTGGAAGGGACCACAGTGGGGTCATCTGGTGCCACCTCCCTGCTCCAGCAAGGCCATCCCAGAGCACAGGGCATAGSATTGTGTCCAGAAGTTCTGGAATATCTGCAGAGAGGGAGACCCCAGGCMCTCCCTGATCTCTGCTCAGGGCTTGGTCACTGCACAGGGAAGTTCTGCCTCWTGTCCAGGTGGAACTTCCCAGGATCAGTCCCTGCCTGTTCCTCTTGTGTMATTGCTGGGCCCCTCAGACCAGAGCTTGGTCCATGCTCWGAGCCCTCCCTGCAGACAGGGACAGACAGGGATAARGTCCCCTCTCCAGCTGTGTCTCCTSTCCAGGCTGAACAGCCCCMGTTGAACATAATGAAAAGACTGGAGCCTCTTTGTTATCAGGAGAGGATGAGAGGGATTGGCTGCCCTGAGAGGTTGTGGAGTTTCTATTCTGAGAAATTTTAAAGTGCCACCTAGCTGTGGCCCTGGGTGACTGGCTCTGAGTGGCTGTGCTGGAGCAGAGGGTTGCACTAGAAAACATCCAGAAATCTCTGACTCTTCAGCAAGTAGAGGGCAAAGACAAAATTTTATGTTAAGGGCAAGGAAAAGCCAGGCCAATGTCATCCCCAGGTTTTTCCATCAGCAGTGTCCACCTGGCCAAYCTGCACCATCATCCTGGCTGACCAACCAGCCAAAAAAGAGCTGGGATCAAGATTAGGGTGTCAGAAGAAGCCGACCTACAAATGAATAAAACCAAATTGAAACACTCCTACCCTTAAAATATTGTCAAGGTAAAGTTCTCCTCTTTCTATTTTTCTTTTTTTTTTTCCTTTTTTTCTGAGTCAAAATAATAATTCTAATAGCACAAAGTGACTCCTTAAAATTGAACTCCTCACCCGCTCTGAAATCCCAGTGCCTGTCATCTGCTGCAGGATCTGCAGCGCGACGTCACACCCAGAGCCCCCAAATAAACTTCCGCTCTCGTTTCAGGCACCATCTGTGTCCCATTTCTGCAGTGCCTGGCAGAGATTGCTTCCCTTCTATGGAATGTTCCTTTCCCCTTGCCTGAGCTGCAGACTTCGGAGGTGGAGAAGTCGGCGGGTGGAACGGATCCCAGCTCCGCGCGCTGCGCTGTCTGTCCTTGGGTGCTGGGATGATTTTGGTGCTTGTCCTCTGTCAGATGGCCTCAAACCAGGCTCCAGGGCAAYCAAAAGAAGAGGTAAAGACAACATTTGGTCATCTGGCTGCAGGGAATGGGAGAGGCTTCACTGGGGTGTTAATGAGGGTGGGAGTGGTGAGGTGAGGAAGAGCTAAGTCGGGGATAATCCTGGAGGGGTYCAAATGCACTGGAACATGGAACTGCCCTGGGTCACAGAGTCACAGAACCACAGAATCACAGAACTACAGAACCACAGAATAACCTGACTTGGAATAGACCTCCAAGGATCGTCCAGTCCAACTCCTGGCCCTGCACAGAACATCCCAACAATCCCACCATGTGCCCAAGAGTGTTGTCCAAGCAGTCCTAGAGCTCTGTCAGGCTGGTTCTGTGACCACTGCCCTGGGGAGCTGTTCCAGTACCCAGCCACCCTCTGTAGGAAGAACTTTTTCCTGAAATCCAACATAAACCTCCCCTGACACAACTTCAGGCCAATCCCTCAGCAGAGATCAGTGTCCACCCCTCCTCTTGCTCTCAGGAGGAAGTTTTAGACTGTGATGGGGTCTCCCCTCATTCTCCTCTTCTCCAGCTGAACAAACCAAGTGCCCTCAGCTGCTCCTCACACAGCTTCCCCAGGATGGAGTTCACAGTCTTGTCTTCCTCTTATGCAAATAAATTGAACTTTAATGCATRATTCAGGCAGATACAACCCAAACAGATAAAGAAGAGCTCTGCCTTAGGCTCCCCACCAAGCCAGCTGAATCTCTGCCAATCCCTGTGCCTCAGTTTCCCTCTCTGCAGCACTGACACTTCCCTTCCTGAAGAATGGGAAGAGCCAGCTTGCAGGTGAAAGCACTCTGTGTTCCCAGCTTGTTTTCTTGTGTTATCCCAGCACGTGTCCCCAGGGATGATGCTGGATTACTCATACACCTCTCGAGTCCTCTGCTTCTCTAATTCCTTTTATTTGAAAGAATTAGGAACAGTCATGCTATCCAGGAAAACACAGCCCTCGCAATGCCAGCACCGGCGTCATGGAGCTGTGCTTGGCAGGCTGTTCCTGAGAAACTCCTGGGACTTTCAGGTGGATTCACCTCCAGGTGGGGCGGAAATGGGGAGGAGGGAGTGATTAGAGAGGAGAGGACAGATCGTCTCAGAACACTGCAAGATGAGGTAAATAATTAGGAAACCATGTGGGAAAACAGGTGATTCACAATCCTGGGTCACATTTGATACAGAACTTTTCAAATAACCAGGAAAGACTTTGGGATTCATCTGGAAAGGGAGAGGCTGCTGGAGATGAGAAAAACTTGAAATATTTTGCCTATCAGGGCAAAGGTTAACCAGGTTGACTGTGGATGATGTGGATCTGGAGGTTGTAAGGATAAGGAATTTGTGGTCAAGCCAGAGGTCAGCATTGTAAGGAAGGGGTTTAAACTGGTTAAGGAAATGAAAATTCCAAGGCTTATACAGTCAATATAGAGCAGCTCCCAATGAGTTTTCCTGTCCTCCAGAATGAGCAACAAATGCCAGAAGAGGCTTATAGGGACTTCTAGGAAAAGGGTTTTGTTGTGTGGTTTCTGGGAACCACCCTAATGTTCATTTTGCTACACAACTCTCTCTGTTGCCACTGTGGCTGATCCCTCTGAGGATGCTCAGGTCTCAATAGACACAACAAAGTGGATGAAGAAGGTATGATGAATCAAATCCTTCTCTTCCCCATTCTCCTTCCACTATTAGTTTTTAAGTGTGAATTTTTTGGTTTATTTTCTTCTTTTTTTTTTTTTTTTGTCAAAAGCTGAGCCACAAAATTCAGGAGTTTAATCTACTTTTGAAATTGTATTACCCTTTGATTTTGAGGCTGTAGCCCCAAACTCTGACATGGGGAGCTATGGTTGAGTCTTTATTTTGGTTCTCCCAGCTGCCAAAACAAGAGGTGTTCAGACATCTGCTGCCTTTGTGCTACCATGTTCAATAACCCTGGTTATTAAATCAGTAATCCTGGTTGTGAAGATTTTGTTTAAAAGTGTTAAAACACTTTCTTGATCATTTTGATAAGTTTTTGTTCATGTCTCACTGTGGACATTTACACATTTTGGCAAGAGAAGTGGCCATCACACAGAAGCAGGGAAAATAAAAAGATGCTCCTAATTCAATCTCCAGCAATTTGAATTGATTTAAAGCCCTCTTTATTCCATTCCTGCATTCACATGGAGACCCCCATTCCCCCAAATCCCRGTTAGAAATGGGCTCACTGGAAAGTTTCATCATCACAAAGTTTTAATCATTATTAAATCATTACATCAGGAATAGTGTGGCCAGCAGGACCAGGGCAGTGATCATCCCCCTGTACCCAGCACCTCAAATCCTGGGTTCAGTTCTTGGTCCCTCATGGTAAAAAAGACATTGAGGGGCTGAAGAGTGTCCAGAGAAGGGAATGGAGCTGGGGAAGGGTCTGGAGCAGCAGGAGTACAGCTGAGGGAGCTGGGAAAGCAGCTCAGCCCAGAGGAAAGGAGGCTCAGGAGGGACCTTCTCTCCACAATCCCTGTGACAGGAGGATGGAGGCAGGTGGGGATTGGTCTCTTCTCCTAAGAAAGGAGGAATGGGGTAAGGGATAACAGCCCCAAGTTGCATCAGGGGAAGAATTAGGTTAGATATTAGGAAAAATTTCTCTGTAAGGGTTGTCAAGTGCTGGCACAGGGAGGCCAGGACAGTGGTGGAGTCCCCATCCTTCAAAGTACCTAAAAGCCGTGAGGATGTGGGCCTTGGGGACATGGTTTAGTAATGACCTTGGCAGTGCTGCATTGATGGTTGGACTCAGTGATCCTAGAGGTCTTTTCCAACCTAAATAACTCACAATTCAAAGCCCCTTGTTTCATATAAARCCATGGCAGAGAGGGGAAAAATCAGTAATCTCATTTTTCAGCCTATCCCAGCTGTTCTCCTATTCCTTACAGCAATAAAATTCCAGGAAAGATGGACATGTGAGGGATCTGGTGTGTCCTGGGAGTGACAGCAGAACCCTTCAAATCCAGCAGAACCCTTCAAACAAGGAGTGGGAATAACTCGTAACACATTCCAGAGCCCTGCCCTGCTCTGTCTGTGCCTCCAACCCACCTGCCAGGGGGAGTGGGGAGGGGAAAGTTCATCTGGAAGGGAAAACAAGCAGTTCCTGGAGGAGGTGAGAGAGGAGGATCCTGTGAAATGCCACAGTTTCATTCTGAGCTTTCTGGATTGAACCTTATCTAGGGGCATGAAAGGTGGGCAGGTGAGAGGGACAAAGGGTTCAAAGAGGTGTCCTAACATCTYTATCAATTTCATCCAGAAAGTTTGGCTCATTTGGATTTAGGAATCTCTTGCATATTCCTCTGGAAGTCTCTCCCTCACATTTTCAAACACTGTTTAATTTGCTGCAGTGTGTGAGACCGACTTTTAACAATTTATCTTGACAGCTGCCAGCCCTGGAATGGGACAAATTCCTCAGCGCTGCTGGAGGATTGATACAGATTTATCTGTGCTGCAGATGGCTGTAGGCACATTTGCAGGTGTTTGTGGGGATTTGGCTCCTTCTCCTGACATCTTCTATCTAATTTCTCTTTTTTTTTTTTTTTTTTTAATATAGTTTATGTTCCATCTCCTTCAAGAGAAGATGTTTGACCCATGTGGGAACTCATGGCTCACCTCCCTCACCTGAGCTGGCCCCTGATTCATACAATCACAGAATCAGAGTTTGGGTTAGAAAACACCTTAAAGATCATCCAGTTCCAACCCTCCACGGGTAGGGGCAACTTCCACTTGAAAAGGTCACTCAGAGCCCCACCAAGTCACTTGGATTCTCCATCAGCACGTGCACAAGCTGCTAAATCATATTTCTGGACGTATTTTTTCTCGCTGTCAGGTTCTGCTCCTCTGTAAAATCATCTTTAGGATGGCCCTTGCATCAAGCTCCAACATCTTGTGTCACTGTGTTTCCAAAGTAGGAACCTTTACAGGAAAAATATTTTCTATATTAATTCTATTTTCTACATGATTTCTATTTTTTATATTGCTCCTTTCTAGGCCAGACACTAAGAAGACTTGAGACAACAATCCCTGTACAGGCMATTCACTGAAGGGTTGGACTTGATCCTTGTGAGTCCCTTCCAACTCARAATATTCTGTGATTTTGTGAAATATCCAGAGCTATCCACACATTTTGATGGATGAGCACAGGCCATCCCTAAACTTGGGCTGAAGTTCTGTGCAGGTYCCTCACCTTTACCCCAAAATTTTCACAGGTAGCTGAGAGGTGTTATTCTATTTTTTAAGGATATCTGACCTCCCCTCCAAACCCTCAGCTAATAGGTTTTTCCTCAGAGAAGAACTAAAATTGCAAAGGTTTTCAGGTACTGTCTATATTGAGAGGCTGGAAAGAAGAAAAAAAAAAAGAAAAAGAAAAGAAAGAGAAGCAGCTCAACTTAGAAACTTCAGCTCCAAGTTTCAAGTTAGAGGTGATGATCTGAGACCTTAAGAGCTAAAAATCCTTGGGCTGAAAAAAGAAAAAAGTGCCCTCAGTGCATTTTCAAGCCTTCTACTCTTGGTTTTATGTACATCTGCTCTTGGTTTTTATTTAAAGGATTGGCTGCAAGAGTAGGGAGCTTGCAGGTTAAATCTGGAGCTGAGGGAAAATCTGAGCTCCACTTTTGGAAGCTTTTAGGTGGCTGCAAACCCAACTTCCCTCAGCACATCCATGGCCACCTTTCAGGATCTGTGATGACTTCAAAACCAGCAGTTGGTGAAGCTCAGCCCAAGGAACAAAAAAGCTGCTGCCGTTTTCTATGCAGATTTTATGGTTTCCCRAAGCCTGTTTCACTTCTCCTCCTCCTCCTCCTTAAAATTCTCCTTCTCTGAGGTGCCAAAGCCTCCTCCATCAATTTGTGAGAACTTCTGCTTGAAAACTGGAGCAGAGCATCACCCACGGAACCAGGCTGGCATGAAAATACCGGAGGCAGAGGCTCTGATGAGAAACGACTCGAGGAGTTTCCCCGTGTCAGGGTGAAAGAAATGGGAATATGGAATCAACTCCACCAAAATTCCTGGGGGATGGGACACCTGCCCTTCTTCTGACCACGGACAGGGATATAGCTCATTTTTTAATTTCCTCCTGCTGTCTTTTAAGTCATAATTTTATCCTTTTGCTGCTTGTCTGGGATTTGAAGTGTACCCAAATCTGCTATTTTTTTCTCCCATGGGAAAAAAAACCCACCAATTCAGCTGGTCAAGCTTTCTCCTGAACATTTCCAATTGCTTGGAGTGAGGGATTAGAAGGCAAAATTGAATTTCCAATGCAAAAGAGAAGTTTCCTGCTCATGTGGATAAGTCAAGGAGGTTAAAAAGCTGATCTAAGTGTAGCTTAAAGCCTTACACGCTGTAGAGTAATTAAAATCACTTCTCTACTGGATCCTCATATTTTTTACATTAAATACTTTCCTGAATTTGCCGAGTTTTGCCAAGGATGTTTTCAGTGCTGTAGATACTTGCTAGGAACCAAACTGAAATCCACCCACCTTTCTGGAATTTCAAACTCTCCCCAAGCTGTCACCTCCTGGATGCTCCCAGAAACTGCCAGAAGAGTTTTTACTCCTGTCCCAGCCTGAATCCCACCCTGGGCAGGGGAATAAAAAAAATCTCCATATCTAATAAGTGACAGCAGGAAGCTTCACAATCCTGYTTCTCTCTGCTTTTCTGAGCACAATTTGCATATTTAAATAGGCTACTTCCCCTTGGAATGAGCAGTGCTTCACGTTCTCTCCTTTTCCTCCACTTGCAGCCCACAGCCACAAATAAAATTAGGGTTTGCTATTCAAACCTAAGAGAAAGGAGAACCCAAAACCCCAAAAGTTAACAGCCCTATTAATGACCTAAATAGTATTTAATTAATCAGCCACACATGGTAAAGCCAAGACCCTTTAAAGGTATTTTGACTATATGTTCACTTTAGTACCTGTGAGGGACTGATCTGGGTCCAAAAAGTATTGTTTTATTCTCCAGTTTTAGTGTTTGATATTCAAAACAAGTCCTGGACAGTTGCTGCATTTGAATATTCATCTTTTGTGGGTTTTTTTTCTTTTCTTTTTGTTTGTTTGTTTGGGGGTTTTTGTTTGGTCGGTTTTT
>JACDOX010000050.1:896333-908424 GCA_014549065.1 Cardinalis cardinalis
TGTGAGGTCAGGGTGGGTTTGTGAGGATCGATCCCTGCCCCAGCTCTTGATAGCAAAGCTGGRGAGGGAAGCTCACGAGGACTGGGGAAAAGCAAACCAGGACTGAAAGCATTGACAGAAAGAAGCAGAAATCACCAGAATAAAATGCAGAAAATCAGAGCTGAAGGGCACCGGCAGAGCTGTTTGTGGGGGCASAGAGCTGCGGGTTGGAGCAGGTACCCGGGGAAAGATGGATTTTGGGATCTGCCGTGCTCTGATTGATCGGTGTGGGGGCTCTGGAGGGGTCTGAGCGGGGGTGAGAGGAGGGGGCTGAGTGCGAGGGGGCTGCAGGAGGTGCTGGCAGGGCAGCCGCCCCCGCGCTCCTGCCGCCCACCGCGGTTATTCATCCTTCATCCCGCTCCTTCCCTCGCAGCATCCCTGGGAGCACGGGCAGGTTTTAACCCTTCTCTGAGCCAAATCCAGGGAAACTTGGCAACTTCTGGTGCTGAGGTTTGAGTCAAAGCTGTTTCAGCCAGGAGGGGACTGAGTYGTCAGGAGAAGGAGGAGGGGAAATRAAACTTCTCTCATCTCCTCTCAGAGCTGTGCTGTGGTTTCTGGGATTTCTGGATTTCCTGAGTGCTGACACACCAGTGGGGATCTTTCCTTTGCCTTCCCACAGCTGTGGGTCAGGCTTGAAACTGATTTCATAGGAGTTACCCCCGTGTGCTGAGCTTGTGTTTGAGGCCGACAAGCCAAGATGTCACTGTCACCTCCACGGGCACAGAGGTGCCAGCTGGGCATCCCCTGGTGCTGTCTGGGAGCAGAGACCAGGTCAGGAGGGAGAACATGTCCCCTTCACCGGGTGTTACAGTGGCCAAAGGAAATGGAACTGTTCTGCCCTGTTTGTTGAGACTAAACCCATCTGGTAGGGCTAAAGCCTCTTCTCCCCTCTGCCCCAGCAGATGTCAGAGAATCGCAGATTCATGGACTGGTTTGGGTTGGGAGGGACCTTCAAATCCTGYGGTTCAAAACCTTCCRCTAGACCAAGTTGTTCAAGTTGCTCATCCAGCTTGGCCAAACATTTCCAGGGATGGGGCAGCCACAGATTCTCTGGGAAAYAGGTCCCAGAATTTTACCACCACCACCACATGGAAAAATTCCTTCCCAATATCCCATCTAATCCTGCCTGCTGGCAATAGGAAGCCATTCTCTGTGTTCTGTCACTCCATCCCTTGTCCCCAGTCCCTCTCCAGGTCTCCTGGAGCCACTTTAGGCTCTAGAAGGGGCTCTAAGATCTCCATACCTTTTCTTCCCCAGTCTGAATAATCTCTTATTATTATCTCTCTCATCTCTCAGCATTTCTTCAAAAATAGACCTATTAAATCCAAACCACTTCCTGGGAATGGTTCCTGGCTCCTCCTGTGCAGGGAACTGTGTCTGGGCATTGTCTGGGAGGGAGCACAYAGATTGTCACATTTAAGCCATTTGGGTCACCATCAGGTTGGTGTCTCTGGTATGGGATTTGCCTCTCTCCTTGGGGCTCATGGCTGCCTTTCTCCAGGGGGTTAATGAGGTCGGAGCCCCTCAGCACAGCCACAGTGTGTGAACTGTTCTTAAACCTGAGGGCAATATTTGGGATGTTCATAACACCTGAGCTCTGCTTTCATAACAAAACGAGGCCCAAGACACGCACAAAATTTGATATAATTTAATCCCACACATGGACCTTGCAGGGAGTTCTGACCTACTTTGCTCCAATTTGGGGACCAGGAGGCTCCTGCCTAATTTAGATCCAGGCAAAGACAGCTGGAGTAAAGGCTAATTTCCAGCTGGTGCATCCCTGAGCCAGATGATCCTGCCTGAGGACATCAGGTCTGCAGGGGTCCAGCCTGGGTGAGCAGCTGCTGCATTTGTGGTGTTGTGTTTGTGGCATTGCATTTGTGGCGTTGCGTTTGTGGTGTTGCATTTGTGGTGTTGTGTTTGTGGCATTGCATTTGTGGCGTTGCGTTTGTGGTGTTGCATTTGTGGTGTTGTGTTTGTGGTGTTGTGTTTGTGGTGTTGTATTTGGGTGGTGGCTCTTGGCAGACGCATTTTCCCAGCAGGACCCCTGGTATCCCTTCAAGGCTTAAGCAGGTGATGATGATCTTGGTTTATACACCAAAGTTATTTTAAACACATCCTCGTCAGGGAAGTATTTTTTGGAATTTATGGATATCAGGCAGTCTGATGTTCACAGCTTTTAGAGCACCACCAGAAGGAAAAGGGGGGAAAAAGTCCCTGTCCTGCTATGAAGAAGAGATTGGRTGAGCATTGGGGTTGATCTTGAGAAGGTCAAGGGTTTGCTGCTTCTCACKTGTCTTTTTGGACAACTGACATTTTGTGTCCTGTCTCTGGTGTTGGTCTCTGGTCCATTCCTCCATGGAACAGGAACAAGAAATGGACAAAGGAGCAAACACAAAGCAGAGTTTCTCAGTTTGGTGGGGTGTCTGCACATTGAACACCATCATTTGACAAGGGTCAGGGTAAAAATAGGAAACGGTCAGGAAAGAGTAAAAACTTCATCAGGGAATCATAGAGTGCCTGAGCTGGAAGGACCCACAAGGGTAAAATCATAGAACTGTTAAGATTGCAGAAGATTTCGAAGATAGAGTCCAAGCTTTGACCCATCARCTAAGCAAGATGCCTGAATGCCATGTCCAATCATTTCCTGGACACTTCCAGGGATGCACCATTGATTCCAAGTTCCAAAACTCTGCTGAAGCCCGGGATTGAACCAGGGACCTTTAGATCTTCAGTCTAACGCTCTCCCAGCTGAGCTACTTCAGCCCTGCTATCAAGTATTCTTTCCCTATAAACAACAGGTAACACACTGGAACCCTTAAGCCTGGAAAATACAAATTTTGGGGAGAGGGGTTGCTTCAATGTCAGTTGTGATTGATGCTAAAAAGCACTTTCATGGATAAGGGGTTTTTCCTATTCCCCAAAYCCAGTTTTGGTTTCCTGCTTGGCCATACACCAAAGGTGGATCAACCTTTCTGCTTCTTCTCAGGGCAGTCCATGCCAYRGGAACAGGCAGTGGAAGGAACAAAAATCCCTTTATATCACGATTTTTTGGTAAAATACTGGAATTGTAAAACCCTGTCTCTCTTTCACAGGCTCAGACTGGTTGAGGTCCAAATATTCCCAAATCCTGGAATTCTCAAATCCCAGAATTCCCCAATCCCAAAATTCCCAAATCACAGAATTCCCGATCCCAAGTATTCCTGGGAATTCCMMAATCCCAGAATTTCTCATCYAAAATATTCCCAAATATTCCCAGGAATTTTCAAATCCCAGARTTTCCCGTCCAAAATATTCCCAAAACTCCCAAATTCTGGAATTCCTGATCCGAARCATTCCCAAAATTCTTCCACGAGGTCCTTGCTCCAAAGCCCTGCTCAAGCAGGACCTACAGCCCCTTGCCCAGCACCACCTCCAGATGGGAATATGTCAGAGAAGGGGAGCTCCACACTCTCTCAAGGCCACGGGGCCCAGTTTCTCCTCCTTCCCCCTCCAGTGGCTCCCAGTGCTGCTGGCCCTGGGCTGGACTCTGTCCTGGCTGTGCAGGTCTCTCCTGCAGYGCAGAGCCCAGGCCTGGGCACAGAAAAGTGCAGGAAAAGYCTGCTGAAGCCCGGGATTGAACCAGGGACCTTTAGATCTTCAGTCTAACGCTCTCCCAGCTGAGCTACTTCAGCTCTGCTGGGGCCCAAATTTTCCCAAAACCTGTTGAGACATGATGAGATTTCAGACTTCTGCCACTCAAGCTGGCTCAGTGGACACTTGACTCTTTTTGATATATAAACACCTSGCCCAAACATCAACTTTCAGACCCCAGAAAGGTCAACAACTGTCAAAGGTCTTTGAATTAGAATGGCTGTGGTGGAAAGATGCCCAAGACTGGAATTATTCTTACAGCCACATCTGCAGTGGTAGCATCCAGACAAACTGATTTTCATGGATACATGGAATGCTTTGAGATAGGAAGGATTTGAAAGGACCAGTTCTACCTCTTGCCATGGGCTCGGACAYGTTCTGCTAGACCAGGCTTCTCCAAGCCTCATCCAACCTGGCCTTGGACATTTCTGGAGATGRAGCAGCCACATCTTCTCCGGAAAACCTGTGCCAGTGCCTCAYCACCCTCACAGGGAAGAACTTCTTCCTAATATTCAGTCCAACCTTACCCTGTGTCAATTTAAAGCCATTCCTTGTTGCRGTGTTGTGAACCCCAGGACGAGGTGAAAATTTGACTCCAGGTTCTCAGAAGGCTGATTTATTATTTTATGATATTATATTAAAGGAAAATTATATACTAAAACTATACTAAAGAAAGAGAAAGGATACATCAGAAGGCTAAAACAAGAATGAATAATAAAAACCTGTGACTGACCAGAGTCCTGACACAGCTGGATTGGGATTGATCATTTAATTAAAACAATTCACACGCTGAATAAACAGTTCTCCAAATCATATTCTAAAGCAACAAAACAGGAAGAAGCTGAAGCTTCCCAGCCTCCCAAAAAAATGAAATCCTAGCAAAGGGATTTTTCAAAAAATATCACAGTGACAATTCTCCCTTGTCCTGTCCCTCCATCCCTTGTCCCAAGTCCCTCTCCAGCTCTCCTGGAGCCCTTTCAGGCACTGGAAGAGCTCTGAGGTCTCTCTGCAGCCTCCCCTTCTCCAGGCTGGACTTTTCCAGCTCTCCCAGCCTGGCTCCAGAGCAGAGGAGCTCCAGCATTTGGGACTCAATGGCCTCCTTTGGATTCACTCCACATCCTTTTGAAGTTGGAGGCTCCAGAGTTTTTTCAGAGGCTGAGCTAATCTGTCCCTCCACAGAGCTGCCATCATCCCTGTCCTGACGGCTCTCAGTGGGTGACAAGGATCCATCTGCAGGTTCTCCCTAGGAAAGGGAAGATGTGGATGCCTKCCTCATTTGGACTTGGTTCTGCCTTTCCAGCTGGTCCCACTTTTGCTTCAGCAGCTTTTTCCTTGTCAAGGAAAGTGGCTTCCCACCAGCTTTCCTCAGACAGGAAGAAATGATCCCAACATGGAAACTGTGATATTTGACAGCCCACTCTTCCTCACTGGAAATACTGAAGCTTCAKCTGGGCACAGAATTCCTGTGGAAAGCTGAGCAGCTCTGCCACTTTGCAAATGCTCAGCAGYGTTGGTGGAAAGGAAGAAGTGAAGGATCTGATAAAGAACAGGCCTTGATGGAAGTGCTACATCGCAGTTAAATTAGAAGTTTGAGGAGCTGACTCACTGGGAACTGGGGTTTTTCAGCTGGTGGAACACCAGAACTGGAAATCTGTGGGCAAAGTCATCAGAAGTCAGACTTGTGGAGCCAGTTTGACGAGTCACATGGAAGAAGTTGGAGGATCAGACTTTTTCTTATTGAAGAAGAAGAAATTAAAGCTGTTGTTCCAGCTCCATTCAGACCTCAGGGCTGGAGCTCTGTAGAGGGAGAATGAAGTGGAAGGAGGAGTGAAATACTGGGATATCTCCTGTTGTCCTCTCTCCCCTGTGCCATTCCCCCTGGAAAAAAAAACCAAAACAACAAAACTATTGTGTCATTCACATCTTGATTACTCTTTGGGGTGTTTTTTGGTGCCTTCATCCCATGAAGGATGTGAAAAAAAGCCCTTAATAAAGTACCTTCTGCACAGGGAATTGCTGTGTAAACCTTGTTTATCCAATCAAGAAAAAAAAAAAGAGTAAAGGGAAGGATATTACAGGACCTAAAGAAAGAAATGGTATTTTAAAATCTAGAGAGAAATCATTATCGGTTGGTGGCTTATTGATTCTTCTGATGCAGGAACTAAAGGTTATCATTGGAAAAGAGCAAGTTCCAAGCTTGGAGCAAAGAAAAAGAAGACATTTCCTCACACAGTGTCTGGTTATCTGTGCAAATCCCTGCTATTATAGATCCCCAAACTGTAAAAATATTTAAAAGATGACCAGGAAGATTTATGGAGGGAAAAAAAAACCTCTGCAAAGAGCCTAAAAAATATGGAACTTCCTGCTTTAGTTCTTGCAGGGCCTGAGCCACAAATCTCTGGAGATCAGCAGAGCTTCTGGTGATATAACACCCTGCTGGTTTTCCTTTTTTAGGCAYTAACTCACAGAAAATGTTGCAGGCTGGGTTTTTGAGCTGGATGTTCTTCTGTACATCTCCTCTGGCACCTCCTTGTCCTCATGCTCTGGCTTCTGGAGCCACAGGATGGTGTCAGCCTGTGAAACCCTGCTGGCACCTTGTGCAGAGCCRTGCTGGAGGTGTCATTTCATGCCACCAGCCAAGTGTTTAATCACCACTCCCACGCAGGTGTCTCAGGCTCTGGCCATGACAAACAGATGACAGGCCATCCCTCTGTCCCCACTTCCCCTCCTCCCATTTTTCCCAGTTTTCCTACCACTCCAGCCTGATCTGCCTGTGCTTTCTCAAATATCCATCTGCCATCAGGCAGAAGAAGCTTTCAAAGGTTGTGGAATTACATCCATAATTACATTTCCAGTCGGAAAGCTGATTTTCCTGGGCTGCATCCAAAGAACTGCAGGCAGCAAGTGAGAAAGGGACTTTGTCCCTCTGCTCCAGACTGGATGGATCCCACCTGGAATGTTGCATCCAGCACATAAAGGACATGGAGATGTTGAAGGAGTCCAGAGGAGGCACCAAGGTGATGAGAGGGATGGAGCAGCTCTGCTGTGAGGAAAAAAAWTACAGAATTGGGAATGTTCAGCCTGGAGAAGAGGAGACTGGGTTGTGAGAAGAGGTGACCTGATTGTGGCCTTCCAGTACCTGACAGGAGCCCATAAAAAATGGAGAGAGACATTTTATAAGGGCCTGGAGTGACYGGAAAAGAGGGAATGGCACTAAGATGAAAAAGAGTAAATTTAGATTAGAGATTAGGAAGAAATTACTCTCTGTGGTGGTGGTGAGGCCCTGGCACAGGTTGTCCAGAGAAGCTGTGGCTGCTCCATCCCTGGAAGTGTCCATGGCCAGGCTGGATGRGGCTTGGACCACCCAGGCATAGTGGAAGGTGTCCCTGCCCAGGCAGGAGGGTTGGAACTGGATGATCCTCAAGGTCCTTTCCAACCCATTTCTGTGATTCCATGATTTGCTGAGAGTTGCCACCAAATGATCCCAACCTCCCTGTCCCTGTCCAGAGCCATGCTGGCCTTTATGTTCCAGTCTGGATTCACCACCTCTTGTGGAATTCACTCTTTTTTGGTTAGGGCAAGGGCATCAGCCTTGGAGGCACAGAGAGGTGACCTTTTTCACCCAACCCAGCTCATCAAATTCATCACCCATGTTAGTTTTTCCTGCAGACATCCTGGCACCAAACTCTGTCCCTGACGGGATTTCGTTGCATTTCCCCACTCTTTCCTCAACTCTGTACCAGGGGAGTGACATCCAGCTGCAGGGTTGGGATGTGATTGCTTTTCACTCCCTGACTTGGCTCTGATGTGTCATAAAAAACACATGTTCTTCCTTTAGGCTTCTTGAAATTTTTCTGTCTCATTAYACCAAGAGGGCTCTTGGTTTACTTGAAAATCATTTTTAGTGATTATCTCTATTTTGCTGTCACTATTTTCTCTTTCTGCTCTCTCCCCAGACTTTTATGAAAATGATCTCATTAGGAAACGTGGAACTCCTGTTTCTGAGGAAGGTTTCTTGAGGTTTCTAAAGGTCTCTCAGCAGGAAGTTTGCTCAGCTCCATTTTCCCCTCTGGTTGAACAGACCCCCAAGTGAGCCCATTAGGGGAAAATGGACTGCTTGAAAATAAAACTGTACAAAACATGCAACAGCAGCAGCAYCTCTGAAATGTAAGGCTCCAATAAGCAACAAACCATATTTGCAAAACTCCTCTTTGATGGCAGTTTAATATGTTAGGGAAAGAAAGAGATAATGGCCCAAAGGGCACTGGGGGTGCTTCCCACCACAATGGCTGTGAGGGGATGGAAGATGAGGCCTGGGATAACATCATTGTTATGCTGGAGACACAAATGCAGCTTTGAAAAACAGAGTTAATGAAGCCCAGCTGCCAAACTCTGCCTGTCACACAGCCATTCCCTCTCCCTCCTGAAGTCTGATGTCTAAAAGATGCTGAAATTGTCAGTCCATCATTCGGGGGAGGGGGGGTGGCACTGGGGGTTCTTTAATTTTTATTTTTTTTTAAGTTAGGAATTCAGGCTATGAATAACAGCTCTGCTCTCCTGAGGTGCAGGATTCCTGTGCTGTAAACACAGAGCTTGGGTGCAGGAATGCAGAAATAATCTGGGCCTGGGTGAATATTTGCAATCTGCCCTGTGGTGAAGTACCCACAAACTCATTGCTAGGGASGCCCAGTGAGAACAAAACCCAGACCTGGAATTTAAGTTGTCCCCAAGTTTAAACCCCTTTTTTTTCTGAGAAAAACAATGTTTTAGTGTTTTGTTGTTCTCAAAGTGAGACACCTGAGAGATCTTAGAACCCTCCAATGGTTTGGGTTGGAAGGGACCTYAAAAATCATCTCATYCCCATCTCCCTGCCATGGGTCTTCCACTATCCCAGGTTGCTCCAAGCCCTGTCCAACCTGAACACTTCCAGGGATGGACAGCCACAGCTTCTTTGGACAGCATCTTGGATGCATTTCACTCGGAGCGGAAGAGAAAATTTGGAAAAGCAGAGGTCTGTGTTCACCAAATCATAGTTTCAGACAAAGGAATGAATTTAAGGYAGAAATTTCTGAGCTGGATGAGGGSACMTGAGCTCTGCGTGGAAAAAAGGGGGCAATTTCCATGTCCATGGTTGTGTCCTGCACGGACACTGCTGACCAGGCAGCAGGAGAAACCTTGTCTTGGAGACACTGAGAGACACAAGCCTTGCCCTAAATTTMTTTTGTGCCAGCTCCTGAATATTGCAATGCTGCAGTTCAGCTCAAGCCCTGCTGCTTTCCCCAGCCTTAATAACACAGGCAGATCCTGCTCTGCCCCCACAAACTCTCAGTGCCTCTGCCTTCCCTACATCTTCCTTCCAATATGGATCACCCACTGCCATGTCAACCCAGCAAAACTTCATTTTCAGCAGAATAAACCAAACACATTCKGGAATCACTTATTTAATAACTGCCAATAGACCAGAGGAATGAAATAGGTGCTAAAAAGACGGAAGAGCAGCACCAAGAAAATATTTGTAAAAAATAACAGGTGTTTTAAAGTGTGTAGGGGTGTGTAAATATATTTATAAGATATTAATACACTAACCAGGTGGCCCTGAACCTCATTAGGGAACCAATTGTTCTTGCCAAACAGTCTTTGGTGAGGTTCCCTGAGAGATTTCCCAGAAACTCCTAAAATTAATAGTAAACAACCAGTCTTGGGGGCTGGGAGATATTCGATATTTTCTGCCTCTGCTTAACATCTCAGCCTCCTTCTGAAGTTTTTCATTGTTTTGCAAAACATCCAGAAGGTACAGGGGGAAAAAATAATGGAAGAAAAGGGGGAGAAAAAGATGAATATAAACAGAATGTACAAATAATGGGCTTCACATTGAAAAGCACAGAATGATTGCTTGGACAGTGATTGTGTCTTGATGTATAAACGGGTTTGTTACTTAACTCTGGTGATTCATGCTTCAGGCACAGGGATGAGGCAGCTGCCAAATTTCATGCTGGGAAGGAATTTTCACTCCCAGAACAGATTGGCAGGGAATTTGTAAAGATGAAAGGTCAGTCAACAGGGCCAGGTGCTGTCAGGATGAACATGTGGGCAAGAGGGGGGACATCACGGAGGCCAACAACACTGAGTTTTATCTCATGGTACCAAGTATCTCCCAAAAATCAGTGCACAATCCTTTATCTCTCTCCCACACCTCCACCAGACCTGCAATCCACAAAGGAATTACTTTATTGGGCGCTCTCCACTCTGCAATGGATGAATCCTGGAGCAACATAAAATATTCTTCACAACATTTATTTCAACTGTGTTTCTAAATAAAGCTGAGCTGAAGCTACATGAGATTTAGATATTGGATGTTTGGGGTAGGGAGGGTTTTTATTTTTTCCCTTTTGTCTTTAAAGAGTGTCTAAAGAACATGTTCCAGCTGTCTGGAAGGAAAGAACTAGAAAGGAAAAGAGAACAAAGGGAAACCAGTGGAGATATTTAATTGAGATAATTTTAGCTGCTCTAAATGTCACAGGCAATCTTGTACAAGTATTTGGGGAGAGGAGAGGAGGAAGAAAGTTCTGTGCTGGTCATTCAGTGCCCAAATTAAGGAGGGGGGGTGTCCTTTCAGAAATCAGGCAGGACCCAACCTGGAAGCTTTTTGATAATTGCTTTTTGAGCCTCAGGGGTCTCCCCTAAACCCACAAGATTTCAGTGCAAACCACTAATTCATCCAGACCCAACAGCCTGAGGGGAAACCCTCTGGTTTTGGGGCTGAGAAAGGAAATAAGGTGCTCTTAGGGGTGCTCAGCCTGGGTGTGGTGAGTTCAGATCCCGTCTTGGTCTGGACCCTCTGTGCCTTGGGTGAACACTTCTGGGTCAGAKCAAGGCTGGGTCACTCCTGGTGGGATCTCTGTGTGTTCTGTGTGACCAAATGTGCACAGTCAGGGAGATGGATGTTGGAGGCTGCCTGTGGCAGTCATGGAGTCCCCACCCCTGGAGAGATTTAACAGATGTGTAGATGTGGCACTTGGGGACATCAGCAGAGCTGGTTTAATGGTTGGGCTTCATGAGCATAGAGGTGTTCTCCCACCCAAACAACTCTCTGTGGTTGGCTTTCCTGTGMCCTCTGGGATGCATAGCTTGGGGTGTGTATTCTGAGATTTAAGACAGTCAGGTTGATACCTTGGTCTGGCCTGATGGATGTTTATTGTTATCCAAAATGCAAAGCTCTTGCRGAGGTTGGGTAGTTGCTGATGTGGGGGTCAGAACTCTTCAGCTGTGAAGAAATCACAATTCGTGTCCCAGTTAAAACAGACATGCTCTGARCATGGTTTCCCAAAATTCCTGGGAAGGGAACCCTATCCTATATCTATTTTGGACAAAACCAGACTCATTTTTAATGATTTGAGGACATGGTTTAGTGATGAACACAGTGGTGGTGCTGGGTTCATAGCTGGACTTGGTGATCGTTGAATTTGATCATTGATGATCATGGAATGGTTTGGGTTAGAAGGGACCTTGAAAATCATCCAGTTCCACCCCCTGCCATCAGGGGCAGGGACATCTTCCACCATCCCAGGCTGTTCAAGCCCCATCCAACCTGGCCTTGGACAATTCCAGGGGTGAGGCAGCCACAGCTTCTCTGGACACCCTGTGCCAGTGATCTTAGAGTTGTTTTCCAATAGTAACAAGTCTATAATTCTATGTAAGTGATAAACATTATTTTAATACAACCTCCACCTCCTCATCCCCACTTAAGATTTGGGTAGAGATTTCACGTTCAGTACAATTCCTGCACAACCACTGACAGGAACCTGGGGGTACCTTGGCGAGATTGTGTCACCCTCACAGAAACTGGGGAGGGAGTTGAAGGATTTTGGAGAACCAGCAGCAGATGGGAAGGAAGGATCTGCCTGTGTGCACTGTGGAGGCCACAAAACACCAAATCTTAGGGTTTCCCCCTCCATCACAAACTCCCCAAACATTGTTCTGAGCAGCCTGGTCTAGAGCAAGGTGCTCCTGCCCATGGCAGGGGGTTGGAATGGGATTATTTTTACATCCATTCCAACCCCAAATCCTAGGATTCCAAGATGGTATGATCCCTTCAGAGAGCCTTCCTGGCTCTGAGCAAAGCAGCACTGCAGGGGCTGTCTCCCTCTCCCTGATGCATCTCTAAAAGAGGAGAAAACCTGGCTCTAACCCCCCCAGAGTAGGCACCACATTTGGGGGGAGCCGTGCCCACAGCATCCCTATTTTAGCAATGCCTTGGGGGTGCTGCTGTGGCTCATTTTCACCCCCCTGGAAAGCTCCCCCGACATCTGGGCGTTGGCAGGCAGGTGGAAGAAAGGCAGGAGCGTGCGGCAGATCCCCCCTGCACACACACACACACACACACACACACACACACACACTGCTCATCCCTTTTGTCTGC
>JACDOX010000050.1:909064-962157 GCA_014549065.1 Cardinalis cardinalis
CCCATCCCATCCCATCCCATCCCATCCCATCCCATCCCATCCCATCCCGACTGCCCTACAGCGGGATCATCCCAGTTTTGTTCATGTCTGAGGGACACGAACAAAAAATTCTGCAATCCTTAGGGATCTGTCACTAAAATCAGGCTCAAGTAAATCCAGCTGTCACTATACTGTTTGATTTTTTCCCTTTTTTCCCCTATTTTGTTTCCTTTTTTTTTTTTCTTTTCCTTTTTTTTTTCTCTCTCTCCTTTTTTTTTCCTCCCTTACCCCCCTTGTTTTCATTATTATTCTTTCCCCTTTTGGTCTTGCTAAGATTCAACAGATCTGTGGGGACAAAAATTTCCGTCAGCAGCATTTTTTTTCTAGATATGACCAGCCCTCTTGAAAGATAACCTGAGGAGAAGGGAGATGGAATAATATTCCAATGATTTTGTGGGGACAAGGAACAGATTGGTGTCAGGATCACTCCTGTCCCAAGTTTATGCCTCTAATCCTGTGGATATCCCATCCCTGGAAGTGTTCAAGGCCCGGCTGGATAGGCCTTGGAGAAACCAGGACTAGTGGAATGTGCCCATGGAAAAGGGGTGAGAGCTTGATGCCCTTCAAAGGTCCCTTAAAACCAAACTTTTCTAGGATTTGGTGACCTCCAGCCTGAGACCACCAAGGASTTGTGTTCAGTGCTGGGGAAGCGATGTGCTGAGGAGTCATGAGGGGTTTTTGGAGCAAGGAACTCCTGAAAAATCTTTCCACAGCAACTCACTCCCCAACTCCTCCCACCCCTGTTTTAATAAAGCTTTTAGTGACGTCTGGGGCCTCCTAGATTTGGAAGTAAGAAATTAGCACAGTCTGCTGCTTGCTTCTCACGTTATTCTGTTTCCCTCAAGCCTCCCTGCTGGCCCTAATTACCCATCTCTCATTTACAGGTACTTAAGTAAAGGAAATGGRAACGCTGGTAGAATTGGGCTGGGATGAGGATGCGCTGAATGAGGCTCCCTTTATTCCAGAAGCGACCTGGCATCACCCCTGCTGTTCCCAGCGATGCAGGATCCTCTTTGCAGGTGTTCTGTTGTTTCCTTGGGACAAGGGGACAATTTCTGCACTGACTTCAGCTGTGGCTCCCTGTGGATAGGCAAGATTAGCAAGGATGCTTAGAGGAAATCTTTTGTTAACAGAGATGCTTGGTGGGGACAAAAAAAGGGGAAAAGCTTAGAAGAAGGAAAGGTACTATAGAAAGGTGGGAAAAAAAGGTAAATTGAGTCACAACTTGGTGAYAGAAGTGCTAAAAGGAGGAGAGCAGTGGCCTAGTTTGTGTCTTCAGGGTGGTGATGGCTGCGAGAGCAGGGAGCTGACAGAGCTCTGGGGACACAGCTGGGGCTGGGAACAGCAGCCTGGTGTCTCGCTGTGATCATGGAAAGGCTCCTTAGTGTCCCTTGGAATGCTCCAATGGAGCCCAATGCAGACAGACAGACAGACAGACAGACACACATCCCTGTTCGGAGATAGGTACAAACCATGGCCACAAACTGAGTTTTAAAAAAGCACTGAGGTTTTCCCTTTGCTTTTAGGAATGTCCCATCACTGAAGATGCTTGAGTTGAAGCCCTGGTGTCAAATTAGGCAGAACATGGCTTTAAACCTGTCTGAGGTGCTGCCCAAGGACACCTCTGTGGCCAAATCCTGGACAGGTTTGGAAATGCTTTGGGATTTCAGACTGAGTGAGGGAAAATAAAACATTTAGAGGGTGAGGGCTTAGGTGTTCCTGGAGAGAGAAAAACCATCCATCCATTCAGCAAGGCAGTAACTGATCAGTGGTTCAGGCAGGGAGGAAAATGTCTGGATGATACCTTGGAGGACACCTGCAGTACCACATGCAAAGACTTCCCTGAGCATTCCTAAGCTTCCTCATATGTATTCCCTCATGGAAGCAGAGGTGCTGCCACTCACAGGAGAGGAAGGACTCCGTAATTTGATGTGGAAGAGGGGCTGTGCTGGATTCTCCATGGAATCAGCTCTGGCTGTTCACCACCACAAGGCAGGATTTTCCCTTGTGGCCACAGGACAATCCCATTTCTCCGTACCCCCCACAGCCCATAGCAGGGAGTCTGAAGATGGAAATCTTCCCATGAGCCAGCCTGACTTCACTGATGGAAAACGGGGCTCCCACCACCCCTAAAGTCCTTCCCATGTGCTCTAGCGCAGGAGAAAAAATCCATGTAGGTGCTGARCAAAGTGAAAGAGGTGCTTAACATGGGAGCAGCAGGATGAGCAGGAGCGGGAAAGGTCTGGAGCAGCCTGAGCCCCTCACTCCTCATCACCTGAGCAGCTGGCACAGCCAAAATCCTGTGGCTGCACAGCTTCCCTTGGTCACCATGGGAATCATCAGCATCAAGGGTAGGATTTGATGCCCCCAGCAAGGACCATGCCCAATTTCCCCCATGTGGCTGTGACATCCCAGTGCTCCACCATCACCACCACCACCAATCCTCCCACAGGGCCTTGGGGTGTCAGTGTGAAGCCCAGAATGAAATGGGATGCAGGGGAGGAAGGGACTGGGTCCGTGGGCCACAAATGATCCATGGATCTCCGTGGGATGATGGCAGAGGATGAGGAGCAGAGCTCTCCTGGCCTGGCGGGACTCTGTCAGCCAAGCCCCGCCAGCAGAGGAACCAGGTCTGCTCCTCACAGCCACCCCAGYGCTCTCCCTTTTTTTAGCAGACCTGTGATTTGCAGTGTTTGCTGCTGAGGAGGAGTAAAAAAAAGCATTAAAATCAGAAACTTTTACTGGAGCACTTAGAGGGACACCCTGAAGGGGGGCAGGTGGGCGAGGAGTCAAGTGTGAGGCCCAAAATGGGCCAAACTCAGCTGTAAAACGTGGCAGAAGAAATGTCACAAACCAGTTGTGAACCAGGCCCTTTTGACAGGGCGACAAATGTGTTTTTCCAGCTCGTCAGGGCTGTGCAGGGGAGGAAAATGAATTTCGTTTGGAGATGTCTTTCTATTTGTGTTGACCTCGGGGGGGTCATAACAGCCAATGCCAGAGTGTGAAAAATGCTGATACCTCCTTTGACTTCCTTGCTTTAGCCTCAGGCAGGCTTGAGGAGGCAAAAAAGCAGCACAAGAAGAGACTCAATAACATTTCCTCTGCCCAGCAAGGAAACCAAAATAACAAACATCTCATTAAATAAGAAGAGGGGAGAATTACAAAACACGGGAGATATTTTTAGTTGGAAAACAAAGCACTTTATCGTCCTCTCAAAGTAGGGCTTTCCAGATGAAAAGGAATTACAGAGAGAATTCTGCACCAGAAGGAGTGGCAGTAATAACAATCATCATTATGGGGTAATATTGATAGCAGGATGCCCTCAGATTCCCAATTGCTTCCACACCCTCCCAGTAAGTGACGTGGGCCTGGGGGACAATGGGTGGCCGGGAACAAAGGACCTACTGACGTGTGAGCCGTGTTTTAAAAGCAAAACTCTGCATTGTGAGCGCCAGCTCCYGGGCAATAAAGTGTTCCAGGGCTGGAGATGGATGAATAGAAACGTATGGTGCAAATTAGATGTGCTATTCTTTTCCCTCTTTCGTTCCTCGCGAGTTTAAAAGCCCAACACCTTGGTTCCTTCTTAATTTTATTTCCTTCCGAGGGGTTTTGCTACCAAACAAATGACTGGGCAGCTTTGTCTGGTGAGCTGTAGGAGAATTATTAGGGATTGAAAGGATGTGGAGGCAGATCGGGGTAAAATGTGGTTTCTTATTTTCTTCTTTTTTCTTCTAGAAAGAGGAAGCAATTACGGAAGGGAAAGGGAAAATTCTAGCACGGGGAATACAGGATAACGCAGAAAATCCCTTGCTCACCACTAAAAGATATTAGTTCCTGCAAGAATATGGGATGAATTGCCCACATGGCTTCAGGCTTCCAATTTCAGGTGCTTCAAAGAGTCCTGGGTGAAAGAAAGGCTCCTCCAGACAGCGATTCCGAGGAGGAACACAATGAACATCTCAGTGCACAACTGGGATGGGACCCTGGCAGCACAGGAGGGCACTTCAGCATCCACCAGAGCTCCTCAGAGCGCGTGCAGCACMAAATCAGCTGCACCAGAAACTTCCCCAAGCTTCCCTCGGGATCTCTCCCTTCTCGCTCACCCACCAGGTTCATCTGGCTCACAGCTCAGGCTGCTCTCCAAGGAGTGACATCTCTTGCCATAAGGAGCCTCTGAGCAGAACACTCATCCAGATGAGGTGGCAAAGGCCTGTCAACCCCCCCCAAAAAAAAACCCAAACCAAACACATTTGCTCTAAGGCAGAGAGAGCCCACAGCCTGAACTGATGCCAAGGGGGGAGTGCCACCAGGCTCTGGTGTCCTCAGCAGACAGTGACAGCACCAGGGAAGGTGCCAGTGGCTCAGTGTCCCTTTATTCTGGTCCCACTCCCCTCAGGGGCAGACTTAATAGCTGCTCACTGCCACATGCTCCTTTTGCTGCCTTTAATTGGCCTGTTGGCTTTTCCCTTTCCCTCTCCTCTTTTTTTTTTTTTTTTTTGGATCTGATCCTAACCTCCGGTGCTTTAAAACTCTCCAGGAAGCTCTAGGGAGACAACCCACGTTGACACCATCCCTGCTGAGCTCTGAGATGTGGCTTTTTTGCTATTTTCTCTCCTTCCCTTGCTTCAGTTGAGCTCTTTTGGAGCAAACCGCTCGCCCTCATCCTCACTTCCCACTTTCCTTCCTGCTCTTCTTGCCCCTCTCTTCTCTTGGACACCCTGTGGCCACACAGAAGACTTCTGCCTCCTCCCTAACCTGTCCCAATGTGTGGATCCCCTCCTTCCATGCCTGTCTGCCTCTCTGCGCCTGGAATCTGCCTGTCTGCCTCAAATTGCCTCTCTCCATCACCTCGCTCCACATCTCCCCCCTCCCTTGGCTTCCGGCTCCCCTCTCTCCTCCTCCTCTTCCCACGCACCTCGCTTTAATTAGAAATACAAAGAAAATGCTTATCACACACGTCTTAATCAGCAACTCGGTTCCCCAGCAGGTCCAGAAGGAAAACCCCCATTCGTCCTCGCTTCTCCCACCTCCCCCACCACCTCCACAGAATTAGGAGGAGAGTGATTAGGGGGAGAGCACTGTGAAAGGAGGCTGAATGAGATTAACCCAGAGACCTGGAAAAGCTGGAGGGAAGAGCCAAGAGAAACGTGGTGATGCTCAGCAAGGGCTAATTCTGGAATTTCTGGGGGAAAAAGAGTCCCTGGGCAGCAACAGACTGGGAGAACTGGACCTGGGAGTGCTCGGCAGGCTGAGGATGATACAGCAGCGTGTCCTGGTAGCAAAATAATTATCCTGGATTGTGGGAGCATAAATACAGCCAGGAGATCATGGAAGTGATTATCCCCCTCCAGTCACAGCATTTTAGATCATATTTAGCTGCTGCAATCAGGTTTGGGCCTCTTAACACAAAACACTGATCACAGGGAACGAGTTCAGGCCATGGGGATGGTCAGAGCTGGTGCCTGGTGTGGGATTAGACACTGGAGAAGTGGTGGATTTRGGGGACCTAACAGCAGTGTCCTTCTCTGGGGGGGGGTTATCAAGGAGATAAAATCAGGACCTTCTGGTGGCTGGTGAGAGGACAAGGGGCAGCAGGTCCAAATTCCAACAGGACACTYGGTTTGGGTACAAGGAGAAAGGTTTTCCCTCTGAGGAACCAGTTTTCAGTGTCTGAAACCATCTCAGCTGACCCAGCAGCTGACTCAGCTCGGAGTAGGAGGTTGAGGTAGAAATCTCCTGAGTCCCCTTCATCCTTAATAATCCTGAGATCCTGTGCTGAGTGTCAAACGAGGCCGTTCAGATCCAGGATTCCTCCCCAGCTGAAATGCAAGGGAGGAGCAAAGAGAGGGCCTGGAAAGGGACTAATTTATTGGAGCAGGTTTAGGAGCCATTTCATCCCAGACTCTGGCATTTGATGGGACAGGGAGAGGCTGAATGCAGGTGATTTCGCAGAGTTAATGCCACTTTACATTGTCCCCATCCTATAGGTAATTTCTGGGGTTCCTGGGTGAAAAGCTCTCCGGGAAATATCTTTGCACCAATCCAGAGGTACAAAGGTTGCAGAGTCTTTCCCAATCCATGTTATCTCTTCCTGGCAGAGCAGGTTTGAGGCAGATTCTGGGGTGCTGAGACCGCAGCATAAAAGGCTCCAGATCTCTCCCAACCCCTCAAGTGATTGATGTTTGACTTTTCCTGAACACAAACACAGCTGCCCCAAAATCTTGTGCTTAGGAAAACTGGGTGAAATTGGAGAAGTAAGGAAGGCAGAGGGCAGTCAGAAGAAGTGGCACTGGGAGTGGCTGCTGGAATAGGAATTCTGTGTTACACCCTCAGGGTTTTGTCCCCTTCCCCACTCACTGTGCTATTCTTTTCCTCCCCTCCCTTCACCCAAACCATGCAGCCCTCCTAGGTCAGGCTGCTGCCCTAAGTAACCCTCTTGTTCCCTGAGAGCCATCACCCRCCAGGGAACAGACATGGACCCTCCTGCAGCACACAGATTTTAGGGGAAAAAAGGAAATCCCGACCCCTGCCCCTCACACCCTTCAACTTAACCACCACCAGTTTGTGATTCTGCTTTAACCTGGGCTCACCGGGACCTCCTTCCAGCAGGACATCACTGGAACACCCTCTGCCTCCTCTTCCTCTTTTTGCTCCTCTGGGATGGCTGAATTCCCACCAGGAAACACAGAGCCAGGAGCTTTGGGAGCGAGGACCCACCCTAAGCCTTGCTGGCACCCTGCCCCCCATCCTGAGCACAGGCAGGGCACCCCCCCACCACCACCCCGCTGCCAACAGGCTCAAACCCCCTTTTGGGATTATCCTGATGGATCAGCATCCCACTGCCCCCGGCCACTGGCACTGGGAAGGGACGAGAAGGCCCCAGATGTCCTCAGCACCTCCCCGAGGGTGTTCCGGCAGGGAAACTCTCTCGGATTAGGGAATCCTTTATCTCTGGCTTATGTAAGACCCGGAGACTCCTTTTATGGTTGGCTTTTCCTGCCTTGTCAAGAGCGAAGAACAAATGTAGCTTCATCTGCGCTGGTGGGCTGGCTCACTGATTAAGCATCTGATTCAAAGCTAAGTACAGAACAGGCTTTTGATGGGCGGATTTAATTCAGTGTAAAAAAACCCAGGATGTCGTCCCCCTCCCTCACCCAAAATTCCCAAGATAGTGGTTGGTCTGGTGCAATTAAGCCGCGGGGATGACTCCCACCTACCAAAGCCTGAGAAAGTCCAGAGCGCTCCAATTTGTGCTGAAGTGGCTCCTTTGAGTGTTTCCCCCTCTGCATCCCCCCCCCTCCTCTTTGCTTTTCCTTTCTCTTCTCTCCCTTTTTTTTTTTTTTTTTTTCTGCTGATTTACCACCATTCCCAGGCATTTGCATGAGGAGTGAGCTCACCCTGTGTGTGTGTGAGCTCAGGGGGTGTGCGGGGGCGTCTGACACACCGGATTCCTCCTCATCCCGCCCTCCCCGAGCCCTGCCAGGGGATGCATGTTAATGATGACCTTGCTGAGTAAAGAGTTGTGGAAGGAATAAGTGTTTTTCCTGCGCTCCGAGAGGCGGAAGGTGCGATTACTCATCCATCTCTCCAACTGTCTCTCCAGCACCTTTCAAGCGCTTCTCTCGCGTCGAGTCTGGGGGCGTGAGCGAGGGGGTGGCAAGCGAGGGGAGGCTGCCAAAATCTGGGTTGCCACAGACACCGGCCTCGCTTTTCCTCCAATGAACGCTGCGCTGAGAGTGCCGGAGGAGGCTGGGCACCACCCACATGTTGAGCTGCGTGGAGTATAAGTAGATGGAGGAGCCTGGACTAGTGGCAGTTCAGACAGGGAGGAGAAGCAGCTCTCAGCATCTCCAGTGAAAGAGGTTTTCGACTCACCTAGTTTGCCCGAGGAGAAATCACCCGGATTTCTTGCTGCAGCTTTTTTGTGCATCTCTGTGATTTTTCTCCGGCGGGGACTTTGCAGCGTTCCTGATTCCCAGYGGGATTGGACATCCTATCCAACTCCTCTCTCTCTGTTCCTGGASGATCCTGGTTCTCTCTGGGACTCCCCTGAACACGTGAGACCGGCGTTTCCAGCTTGGCACCGTGAGAAATTTGCCTACAACTCTCTCTGGGATCCACGTGGACCGACCAGCTCGCTCTGTGGTGATATCTGATTGGGTTGTGTTTGTGTCCAAAAGTCCTTGGAGGGGGGTTTAGAAGTCTCTGTGTGTCTCTCAGGAAGTGTTGTGGTGGGGGTTTTTGGGATCCAGCTTTAGTGCCAAGGGCTTATTACCCAGTTCTTTCTGTGTTTGCCACTCGCACGGTCGGAGCCATGCAGCTGGACAATGTCACCAGCGCGGGCGTCCACTCCTTCCAGGGGCACCGTGGAGTTGCCAACAAGCCCAATGTGATCCTGCAGATAGGGAAGTGCAGGGCAGAAATGCTKGAGCATGTCCGGAGGACCCACCGGCACCTCCTGACAGAGGTCTCCAAGCAGGTGGAGCGGGAGCTGAAGGGGTTGCAGAAATCTGTGGGGAAGTTGGAGAACAACTTAGAGGACCACGTCCCAACCGAAAACCAGAGATGGAAGAAGTCCATCAAGGCCTGCCTGATCAGGTGCCAGGAGACCATTGCCCACCTGGAGAGGTGGGTCAAGAGGGAGATGAATGTTTGGAAGGAGGTCTTTTTCCGCCTGGAAAAGTGGGCTGACCGCCTGGAGTCCATGGGAGGCAAATACTGCCCTGGGGAGCAGGGCAAGCAGACCGTGTCCGTCGGGGTGGGAGGCCCGGAGATAAGGCCGAGTGAGGGGGAGATTTATGATTATGCCCTGGACATGAGCCAGATGTATGCCCTGACCCCTCCTCCTGGAGAGGTGCCTAGCATCCCCCAGGGCCACGATTCCTACCAGTGGGTCTCCGTGTCGGAGGACGCTCCAGCCTCCCCGGTGGAGACCCAGGTGTTTGAGGATCCCCGGGAGTTCTTGAGCCACTTGGAGGAATACTTAAAGCAGGTGGGTGGAACAGAGGAGTATTGGCTGTCTCAGATCCAAAACCACATGAACGGCCCAGCTAAAAAGTGGTGGGAGTACAAGCAGGACTCCGTCAAAAACTGGGTTGAGTTCAAGAAGGAGTTCCTGCAGTACAGCGAGGGAACTCTGACTAGGGATGCCATCAAAAGGGAGCTGGATTTGCCCCAGAAAGARGGGGAGCCCCTGGATCAGTTCCTGTGGCGCAAGAGAGACCTGTACCAGACCCTCTATGTGGATGCAGATGAGGAGGAGATCATCCAGTACGTGGTAGGCACCCTCCAGCCCAAACTGAAGCGTTTCCTGAGCTACCCCCTGCCCAAGACCTTAGAGCAGCTGATCCAGAGGGGGAAGGAAGTCCAAGGCAACATGGAGCACTCTGAGGAGCCCAGCCCACAGAGGACCCCTGAGGTTCAGCCAGGAGACTCCGTGGAGACCGTGCCCCCCTCAACCACCGCCAGTCCCGTGCCGAGCAATGGGACTCAACCAGAGCCCCCCAGCCCCCCAGCCACTGTCATATGAGCTCCCCTCAGGGSGGTCTGGGTTCCGTGGAAGGGAGAAAGGGGGCTTATTTAGGAAGCTTCTCCTTGGAGGGAAGTTCTGGCTGAGACCTGAGGAGCKCTCAGTCCAACAGCCCAGAGCAGAGGGATTGGCTTTGCTCCTGGGGGGAGGGAGGTGGTGGGGGAGAGGCACCCCAGGATGGGGCTGCCCCCCTCACCCAGGCCGTGCCATGCTGTGGTGCTGGGGACCCTGCTGGCACCACTGCGGGGAACAGCCAATTTTTATGAGAATTCCCTGACAAGAAACTAGAGACAATCCCCAACTTGTGAAGCGGCCGCTCGGCACTGGCAGCTCTCAAGGACTTCACAGGAGTGCAGCAGTTGGTGGAGGGTTCCTACCCATCTGGATCTCTCTTTTTCCTTCTCTCCTCCCTCCTCCGAGAGGGTGGCCCTGTCCTGAGGAGACAGCTTTCTTTTTGACCCTTGCCTGTTTTTKATTAACCTCTGGGTTTCTGTTCACTTGGCAATCTCCTGCTATTATTGCTCCAAAGGATTAAAGTAATTTTTTTGATTATTTTTTGGTTTAAGAAGAAAAGAAAAATCCTATTATTTCAGGAACTGAAAGCTTTAAGAATCTGGATTATTTTCTGTGGTTTTCATTTCACTGCACCTAAYACCTGCTTTAATGTGTTTCCTCTCAAGAGGCTCTTACTGGTTTACTTCTTGTCTTAGTTTCTGCTCACTCTAGTTCAAGGCCACTGCAGTGCAGAGGCAGATTTCATCCTTTCTCTGCACATTATCCTGTGCATTCAGCAGGAAACAGATTTTCTAATTAAATTCTGAGCTCATTTATTGAAGGAGCAGTCTCCTTCCTTTCAGAGAAAAGAGGGTGTTTAAGGTAGAGAGAGGAGACACCAGAGCTCTTTCGAGAGAGACTGGGGGGGAGGGAAGGGAAAAAACCCCTTATTCTTTGAATGAAACAAGCAAACACACCCTAAATTCAGAGCAAAATATCCCCAGAGCAGCAAATCGAGTCCATGCTGATGTGTGGAGACAACAGGAGCTTTTGCCATGTAAAAGCCAAAAGAAGTGAAGAGAGGATCTGTGTGCCCCAGCACAGTTTTAGCCTGTGCATCCCTGCAGGGAGTTTCTGCTCACACAGACAGACTCCAAATGCTCCTGGAAAGCCTGGCACCCCTGTCCTGGAGCACCTGAGGACAGAGAGCTGTCTGCTCACAGAGGARTTCCTGCAACATCTCACCACAGATGGAGATGGACTTGGACTTTGTGACTTCTTCCATGTTGAGACAGGAACCACTCAGCACTTACCTTTGGCCAGTGCTTGATGACAGGACTGAGAGAAGCAAGMCATTCCTGAAGTTCGGCTCTCCAAAGCTTCCCGAGGCTGGACACATCTTGGGCATCATCTGCATCCACCTCCAGACCAAATAAACAGCAGGGATGCAGCAGCAGGAGTGACCCTGGGATGCTCCTGCAGTGACACGTGGCCCTGGTGGCTCAGAAGGCCTTTGCTGTGACTCCTTCCAAGAGGCTGAAGGTAAGGAAGCTCTCTGGCATTCTCCCCTCAGAGCTAAACGGGGCATAGAATGTCCAGTGGAAACTGGGATAAAAACTCAGCAGAAATGGGATATGAAGCATTGGGGTTGGGAGAAAGGGGAAGGGAAAGCCAGCCAAAGGGAAATACAGGAATGGGAAAAGTTTCCAAAGAGGGCAGTATCCTGCACTTTCTGATTAATATGGGAAAAGAATGAGAAGCTTCTTAATTAGCCCAGCCCCAGAACCTGCCTTGTCCTTCATGGAGAACCTCTGTGCCTGAGTCCCCACCTGAGGCAGCACATCCCAGGTCCAYGCACAGCCCAGAGGAGCTGCAGGTCTGCTCTGCATCCTTGCTGGGAGCTGATCTCAGGAACGGTGGGAGCTCTCCTCTCACTCGTTCCCAGTTTGTCAACAGCTCTGTGTGCRGAGAAAATGAGCATTTCTCACTAATGACCCGGGCTGAGTGATGGGGGAGTGGGAGTCACTGCTGAGGATGAGCTGGCCGTGTATTACAAGCTTTGTCTCCTCTTGCTTCCAGTGACTCACTCAGATCCTCCTCTGAGAAGGAATCACTTCGCAGCATGCAGCATTTGGGAGGAAAGCCACAGAAAAAGCTGCAAAACAAARGCCTCAACATCAGACCTGCTCTCAGGACCCTCAGCCACCAACGGCCAGATCCACCACCTGAAGGAAAGAYTGGCACAGGTAATTACATCCCATATTGCCTTGTGGGTCTGCCTTAATCCCCCCAGTGCCCTGACCTGAGATATTGAACAGCCCAAGTGCAAATAGCTGTGCTGGTCTTGAAAGTCAGTCCCAGGGGCTGCAGCAGCCTGGCACCACCAGAGAGGTGGGATTTCAGCTCCTTGGTGTCAGAACCCAAGCACCAGCCCCAGTAATTGATGCTCCAGAGACTGCACATTGTGGCTTTCCCTTGGCTGGACCATGGGCAAATCCTTAAACCCCAACACCTGGTGTGTCCTCCAGGCTGCAGGCACAGCAAAATTTAATCCCAGCTCCTGAGAATTTCCCCTTTCTCTCCACTTCAAAAAATCTAATGGGAGTTGGTGCATGTTTTTTTCTTTTCCAGCAATCCCTGCTGCTGTTGCTGAGATTCCTTCTCTGTGTCCAAGAGCTCTCCCAGGGGAGAAGAAAGTGCTGCAGGAAGACAGAGAGCAAACCATGCACCAAAGAGCCTCCCATGCAGTGCAATGCAAACATTCAAGGTGCTGAGAGCCAGAATGAGACTGGGAAGCTGCTTCCAGCAGGACAAGGAAAAGCCTGAGCTGGTCCAGGTACTCCAAGTGCTGAGAATGGAAAGAGAGGCCGGAACAGAAGAACCAAGTCCAGGCTTTGGGGACAGCAGGGGATGCTGACTGTCTGTGGAGAGGATTCTGCACACCTCTGCAGTCTGGGGCCGCTGGGACTCACCTGAAGAAATCTTCACTAGAAAATGATCCTCACTGAAAAAAAAACAAAAAACAAACTTTCCTGATTAACTTTGCCAAGGGGCTGATCCTGCCTTGGCTACGAACCCTCCCCGCTGGCCATGCTGTAACTCACCTCTCCTGAGTCCTTTCATGCGGGTATCAGTTCCAAACCTCAAAGGGCTCCCGGAGTTTGGAGAAGCATCCCACGGTCCAGATGCTTGTCTGAACTGTTGGAGCCTGCACATCTGGGCCAGCTGTCTTGCCAGCAAGGAGCCTTGTGAGACAGCAGGCGCTCTCTGGGTCTGCATGGGCCAGAGTTACTGCAAGAACTGGGGTTCTTGTGCTGGCTTTGGAGTGACTGTTTCCATCCAGACCCAGGGAGCCCAAAAAGAGCTCGAGTGAGCTGGACAAGACAGTTTTGGTTCATCTCTCAGCCGAAGAGGTCCAGTTGGTTCCTCTCTCTTCCAGAGCCAACTGTCCTGTGTGTGGGTGTGGGTGTGTGGGTGGTGTGTGTGTGTGTGTTGAGCAAAAAAAATCCACATTACCTAAATTCTGTGGTGTTTTGTTGCATTTGAATTAAGCCAGAGGGACCTAAGGCACATTCCAACAAGGCTCAGCAAAAATGTCCAGGACTGGAAAATTCCATAAAACCATGTAAAGGCAGATTCCCGGGCATCATCTTAAGGTCTAAATTGTATTTAATTTTGAGGTGCTTATTTTCACAGTCTCTTCCAAGGGACTAAACTGCCTCAATAGGCATTTTATTTTTCCTGCTTTTTTAGGGAATTAGCCTGTCTGTGCTAYTTGGTCATTTGATCCTGAGTTTTTTTACATTTTCAGCTGGCTTTTTGGAGTGTGCAGAACTGAATTTCCTGGACTGATTTGGTTTCAATTGTTGCTCCCAGCAAATTGGAGCTTTACTTGTAGCACCCTGGTTTTTATTACCAGCCTCTCCAGGAAGGACTGGTAGTTTATTTTCCTAGGGCAGAGTCACGTGAATGAGAAGTGTGGATGTGTTGTACCTCTGGAACTTTAGCAGATTTCAAACGCTGCATTTTTTTTTCCTCCCTAGGCGATTTTGCATTTACTGATGAAACTACTTTAGAGGTTTTATTTTTACTAGAGATATTATTAATTCAAGCAACCTTGTGCAAAAGGCAAACGCGTCGAATCGCTGCAGGCTGTAGGGGTTGAAGCCAAAAGGTCTTTGTAAGCCAAYATCACCTGCCCTGGATCTGACTGGATCAGGCAGTTTATTCCTCATGTGTCATGTTGGAGTTASAAGATCACACCAAGCCACTAGAGCCTGCCAGTAGAATAGTGCTACACTCGATTTGCTATTGTAGCAAAGCCTTTTGTAGATTTATACAATAAAACTTTGAAATATCTGCTTCAATTGCTTCCTGCCTCGTTTTCTGGTCTTTCTTCCTTGGTTCATGGGTGACTCAAGTATCTACTGCTCTCTGAAAATTTGGGGTTATTGGGGTTACCTGGCTTATGGAAATCTTTCTTCTCAGCAAAAGCACATGGTTGACGTAAAAAATGAAATGCACTGAGTTGTTCAGACCTTAAAACTGAGTCAGATGTAGCCCATGAGGTTGGGAGAAGCTGCCTTCTGTGGGACTGTGGATCCTGCAGGGCTCTGGTTGGGTACAGCTGAGAGAAGAATCTTTGAAATGAGGAAAATCACATTCCCACCCATGTTTGAGAAATTCACAGAAGAACTGAGGTAAGACAGGACAAAGTAAAGAAATTAAGCCTCAATCAGCTCCATTTGACWACCAAAGACTTTGGGAGTGATAAGCACCCACACCCAGCAGAGATCCAGGAGCTGGGGCTTCGTTATCTGATGCATTYTCAATTCCTTGGGTTCATTACCTCTAAAATATCTGGGGGTTATCCAGGCTGGAGTCAGAGAACACAGCAGGGAAAGGAGTTCGGAGTGTTTTAAACGAAAATGTTTAWTTTTAGCAATAGATTGATTGGCCCCAAAGATGTTCAGCTAAAGGGCTCTGCCTCTGCAGATCCTTTTCCAGAAAATCTTTGCACTCAGATGGATTTAGCCTCATTCCCTGCTCCATCCCCTGGTCTTTCTCTAATGAAGGAAAACAGTCCAGGGTGGGATGCAACTGGTAAAGTTCACCTGGGTGGGTCAGCTGGAGAAACAAAAGGAGTAATTCCATTTACAGCAGGGAATAAATGCCCAATGCACCTCTTAGAGATCATTTTTGAGCTCAGGTTGGAGAGGCAGAGATGATCTGAAGGCCAAAGATGCCTCAAGGAGAGCTGCTGAGTCTCTGGTTCTTTGGAACTCATTTAACCACAAACTATTAGCAAGAGCGAGAAGGAAATTTTTGAAGGTGCCATTTCSTTCCACAACTGAACTCTGCCTTTGTTGCCAGAACCAGTAAAAAAGTGAGGAAAAAAAGCACTGAGGGGACAGACCAGTGAARAAAGTCCTTCCAGTGCCACCCCAACCTGTGACAGTGTGGACAAGCCACAGGTGAGCAGGTTTAGACTTCTCATGGTCTATGGACACGGCCAAAAGTGCCATGAGCAACCTGATCCCTGCAGAACAAACCAGCAAGAGCTGCACCAACCCTGCCAGAGTTCAAGAAGAATTCGGACAATGCTCTCAGGCACCAGATGGGATTTTTAGGGTGTTCTGTGCAGGGCCAGGAGCTGGATTCACTGATCCTTGTGGGTTCCTTCCAATTCAGGAATTTTGAGGGTACTGAGCTCAGCTGGAGGTGCTGAGCTCTTCCAGCAGAGGGGGGCAGAACTCCACTGTACGCTGTGGGAATTAAAACCAGGAAAAGCACAAAAGAGGGAAAAATCTGTCCTTGTCATCATCCATCCCCACACGGCCCATTCCCACAGGACACAACATCGGGGTGGCTTCAGTGAGGGAGGTCTGAGAGAATGGGAAAAGAGAGGTCATGTGGAGAAGGGATGAGGACTGATGGCCAAAACTGCGCTGGAGGAACATGGACAGGATGGGGATGGAGGTGGGAAATGAAGATGAGGCTGGAAGATGCCTGCCTGTGCCAGGTAAACTCATAAGGTTTCCAATTTTGTCCCAGAGTCTTCCAGGTTTGATTGTAATCATTATTATTTCCTTACTTTCTGACAGTTCCAAATGAAAATCCCTAGAGAATCTTTGGACCTACACTCATTAATTAATGGAAAAATGCCTTATTACTGCTCCTGGCTCTCAGAGTAGGGAGTCACCTGAAATAGATGCAGCCCAGTGATGGATTAACTGCCTCAAACTACTGAAATCTCCTTCAAAATCAGAGTGGGAACTACCCAAGATCCAAAATGCAGAAGTATTCACAGAGGAAACAACCTTGGGTTGCACCAGGAGTGGTTTAGATATTAGGAAAAACTTAATTCTTCACTGGAAGGGGGRGTCAGGCATTGGAACACTCTGGAATCACCATCCCTGGAAGTGCTCAAAAGCCTCGTGGATGTGGCACTTGGGGACAGAGATTGGGGGTGGATCTGGCCACACTGACGGTTGGACTGGATGATCTCAGARGTCTTTTCCAGCTGTAATGATTCCATGATTCCATAAACGTCGGAGAAGGCACGTTAGGCCAAGCACTTACAGAACTGAGAAAAGCATCATCAATTCTTGATAATTTTTACTTGATAATTTTTATTTTCTCCTTTCTTTATTGTGACTAGACCAATGGGCTCCTTAATTTGCTTATTCGGGACAGATTAAAGAAGGAGCCAAGATGGACCTATTGCACGTACAAATTATTTTATAGAATCATAGAATGATTTGGGTAGGAAGGGATCTTAAAGGGATTATCCAGTTCCACTCCCCTGCAACGGGCAGGGACACCTTCCACTACACCACGTTGCTTTGTTTCTTTTTTCCCTTGTTTTTAGTCTTTTTTTTTTTGTCTTTTATCTCCTTTTTTAATCAAAGCATTTACCCCATTCAGTGACGTAAATCATATTTATTGACTTTCCAGGCAGGCCTTGCGTGTGTGCACAGCCCAACTGCTCCCTTGGATCTCCTTTTTCCACGTAATTAARGAAGGCTGTGAAATTTCCATTATTGACACAACGGGCTCTAATGGCTCCAATTATCACATCCGAACTGCTCTGGTGAGTGCTGGGTGCTCCCATCATGGAGCAGGAAGTTGTCCCAGAACTCTTCCTGCAACACTCATTTGTACCAAGGATGAGCTGCAGGCAGGTTTTGTGTTTTTACAGCTGATTTTTAATCATTAGGAATTGCAAGGAGGGTTGCTGTGTAGATCCAGCTCGATTCTTGACAGTTTGTGGTGATTTTTATGGAGGACACGGCCATTATCATTACTTTTTAGGGTATATTTAGGGATTTTTAGGATCCTGTTAAATTAAAGTGAGCCTGCAATGTCAGTGTGGTTTTCAGTCATTTCATCTCAGATGTTTGTCAGCTTTCARCTCCTGAATTCATATGCCTGGAAGAGAGCTGGAGTGGGAATTTTACAAGGGCACGGCATGATAGGACAAGGGGAATGGCCTTAAGATGAAGGAATTTAGATTTAGATGGGGCATTGGGAAAAAGTTCTTCCATGTGAGGGTGGGGAGGCCCTGGAATGGAATTCCCAGAGAAGCTGTGGCTGTCCCATCCCTGGAAGTGTCCAAGGCCATTTGGAAAGGGCTTGGAGCACCCTGGTCCAGTGGAAGGTGTCCCTCCCCATGGGAAAGGCTGAAATTCCATGCTCTTTCAGGTCAAAAAACTTCAAAGCCAAACCATTTTCTCATCCCATTAATTTATATCCTGCAAAACCAGGGATTCCCAAGCTCACTGAAAGCTTTCATGTTTCTGATATGGAGCTGATGAGTTTTTCCATCCCTCCTACATGTGCCCAGCAATGCTACATTAAAAAAATTGAAATAATGCAGAAAATCAGATTTTACGAATCTGACAGAACCATTAGTGGCATAAAGTGTTTTGTATTTTTCTGAAGGAATTGAATCTTGACATCTTCAAAATGAGCTTTTTGACTTCTTCTTTCTGAAAAACGCCACTTAAAAACTGACTTCAACTTAAAAAAAAAACCAAAACAAACAAAACACCAAAGCAAAAGAAAAGAAAGGGGAAAAAAATAAGAAAAAGGAAAGCTGAAAAAAGAACTTGAATTTACTGTTTTGGGACCCTGAGGCTTSTGCTGAGTCAGTGCAAGAAGAAATGTCTTTTTCCGGCTTCATTTTAATTGACTGAAATATCAGGAGGATCTCTCATCTGACCTGACTTTGCCCTATTTTGCCCTTACCTGATTTGATTATTCAACTAAATAAACTCAGATATTTCCCTTGTTGCAGGATTTCCACTCTCTGTGCTCTTCTGCTGTAGGAATTTCAGGGATTTAAAATATTCTGAGTGTCGCTGGAATGGTGTGAAACCCTTCCTCACCCAGAACGTATTTTCCCAACAGGGTGAAGGGATAATCCCTCTTTGTGACCAGGATTACAAAACCTGTGTTACACACTTGGAAAATTACAAATCCAGCGGAGGGCCCAAATTCACTGACAATTTTGACAGCAGGAAAAAAGCCAGACTTCAGGTTTTTACCTTAAATAACAGCCTTAAAATCCGTCCTTGGTTTGGGCAGTGATGTCAGGGCAGTACTTGAGGGAGTCTGTGCTGATCACARAGGCCCAGAATGGTTTGAGTTGGAAGGAACCTCCAAGATCAGCTCATTCCACCCCTGCCATGGGCAGGGACTCCTTCCACTATCCCAGGTTGCTCCAAACCCCATCCAACCTGTCCTGGAACACTTCCAGGGATGGAGCAGCYACAGCTTCTCTGGGCAACCTGTGCCAGGGCCTCACCACCCTCACAGGGAAGAATTCCTTTCCATCATCATTTCTAAATCCATCCTTTGGCAAYTTAAAGCCATTCCCCTTGTCCTGTCCCTCCATCCCTTGTCCAAAGTCCCTCTCCAGCTCTCTTGGAGCCCCTTCAGGCCCTGGAAGGTCACAGTGAGGTGTGCTTGGTGGTGGCCTCAGCCGTTCTGGGTTAAAGGTTGGATTAAATCATCTTGGAGGTCTTTTCCTACCTAAACAATTCCATGATTCTCCAWTCATGGAAAGACCATCAACTCTTTAGTGCAACCTGCATTCCCTGCAGTCCTGGAGTCACTGGGGACATTTCAGGTGGTTGTTTCCTGGTTTTCCAGAGGAGGCAGGGGTTGGACAGAGGGATTTACTAAATATCCAAARGTAGGGATTTACTAAATATCCAAAGGCAGGAAGGAAAAGTGAGTGCAGACCCCTCTGCTCTGTGTAGGGCTGCCACCAATATCTTGTTTTCAGAGCTCACATCCAACTCACACAGAGAATCCCCATTTYCTGGGGTGGAAAATGAGGGACATGGCTGAACTGGAAGCAGAGTACAGGGAGGCCTTTCCCAGAAAGCAGCTTCATCACTGCTCTGTGCTTCCCCTACTCAGTTTCCTCAGAAATCACCTTTTTTTTCCCTTCATGTCCAGTAAAGGTTCCTAAATCTCCTTGTAATCAAGTAAAGGAGACTCCAATTAATTATTTCCCAAAGATCTTTGTCCCTGAGGACTCCCCTACACAGAGAGTTCCAGAAAAACAAATCCAAACCAAACYGAGGCACGGCCGTGTCGGAAATTACTTGGAAGAATTTCAGACCTGTGTCTTCAATTTATTTCAGAATTAAGGTGACCTGAATCCAGCATGGTTCACTTCTCTTTGGCTTGATGGGAAAAAGGTGTGTCTGGGAATGAATTAAGCTTGGCTGAATTAATGCCACCTTTGATCCTCATTAAATTTGGACACCCAGGCGTTTAGGCCAGCCTAAGTTCTTCCACYCTAAAAGTCAGTGCTGAGGGATGAGGGAAGGTTGGAAATCTGCACAGAAACTGCTGGAAGAACATCCAGGTGGAGGTAATATTTTTTTGCTAAAATTTGTCACTGACAAATTCTGCTTTGTGGCACCATGGACACTTTCCTGGGAACCACAGGATGGCTGGATGGGGCTTGGAGAGACTTGGGATAGTGGAGATGTCCCTGACCATGGCAGAGTTTGGAATGGGATCATCTTGAAGGTCCCCTCCCAACCCAAATTATTCCACGATTCTGTGATACTGACAGAGCAGGCATCTTGTCTTTCTCTTTCCCACTGATCCTTGAGTGCCTGTCCAGGACAAGACCTCTCAAATATTCCCAGATTTTGCTGAGCATCCAGGATATTGCCTCCATCACAGTCATTCCAAATGAAATTCAAGTTAAACCTCACTTCAGCACAGACTGATGCAGCTTTGCACAATGTCTGCACAACCTCAGCAACTGGAATGGCAGAGAAATGCCATGGAAATCCAGGGAATATTGCTTCCTCTACACCTTCCCTGCATGAGTTTGGAACAGCTGCTAAATGTCTTTTTTTTTTTTTTTTTTTTAATATGTCACATAGAATCAAGCAAGATCATGCAAAATCTACATTTTTCTTCACAATCTTCACAGTATTTTTTTATTTATTTTACCTTAAATCAGGTTAGATAACGAGGCTGAGCCCTTTCAATATCCCTGATGTTGCCTCCTCGATTGAGGCACCAAGAGGATGAAAAACAGRAGAATATCAGCTGATTTCTCATGGAACCACCCCAGGAAATCTGGGATGTTTGTCACCTGTGTMAGCAGAAATCACTGCCTGGCATCGTCTCTAGCAAAAGAGTGAAGCTGTGCTGGCTAAAATCTGCAGAGTGAAATAGAAGAGATGGGAGAAAGGAAAACAAACAGGGGGATGTCTGACTGGTGAGGTTATTTTGAATTCCTTTGACCCAGTGAACTCAGGCAGAGCTGCCTCTCCAGGAACTGGACATATTTAGTGCCTGTTTTCCATAATCAGCATCCCATGGATGTCACAAACCCAGACATCAGCTCTGTTTGCCACTCATTGGACCCAAGTCCCCCCAGACTTTCCAATGTGTTCAGGGCACAGAAGAAAAATCAAATTTTCTGCCCCTTTTGACACTGATGTGGCTTTAGGCATCCACTTTTTTCTGCTTTTATGAAAAATTCTCCCCACAGCTCATGAAGTCATTGCTTAATCTGGATTTCCTTGCAATTCTGACTATCAGGAGAAATAAAGGAATTTTGTTTTCCCTCCCTGCTCAGCCATTTGTCTGCAGCTTTACTTTTTGTTTGCTGAAATCTGGGTGTGATCACAGAGTCCAAAGATGCCAATCCAGCACCTTTGCCATGGCGTGGGAAAAGCTTGGGGGGAAAAAATAAAAAAGCAATAACAAATTAATTTCAAAATTAATAAAATAAAGAAGCCCTGAAATGCTTAGACCCTGCCATAAAGGACTTTAATAAACATTCAGAGCTTGTTCCTGYGCTGCTGAGGCTTTACCTCTCAGAAAGTACAAGGTGTCAATCAGGATTTTCTCTGCTGGAAGCAGGAACCCAAATCTCTATGGAAACCAGAAGGAGGTGACGGTGCCTATGGAAAGGTTTTCTGCATAGATTCCCATCCTCACAGTTTACATTTCCTGGAGATTTTATTGCTACTGTAGTTCTGGAAAAAAAATGTTTTGTCTTCCTTGGACTGCAGATTCTGACGTTGTTCCCTCTCCTTCTCCCTCTGCCAGCCTCAGTCAATGAATCCTTTGGTTTAACTTATTTAGTTATTTCTGCCACATTAGAAAAAAAATAAATTACTAATGTAGGTGAAAAATKAATCCAATCCAATGAATCCCTTCCACAGAGGATCTAATTGGGATTTGCAGCCTCACAGGATGGATTTGAGCAGGGCGGTGCAAGCAGAGGGKTTTTTTTGGSAGTAGACAGATCCCACTGCAGCACAACTATCTGTGGGAAAACATGAAAAAGGAGTCTTTCAATTCAAAAAGTAGCAGATCCTGACTTCATTCAGCCATGACTTCTTGGAAACACAGCCCCAAATTTTCCTGTTAGCCAGCTGATCTCAGAACCCTCCACCATCTCATCCTGAGCATCCCAGAAGAGCATCCTGCTCACAGTTTCCTTTTCTTGCCAGAAGCCAAGCCAGGAAACAAAGCCCTCAGAGCTGCTCTGTGGGTGGGTGGTTTCCCTTTCTCTTTTGTTGCTCAGTTGCCATCTCTTGAGTGAGGCAAAAAAGAGAAATTATTGAGTTATTCAACATCTGAGGAGCTGAAGGRGTGAATTCACCACTGGAGAAAAGTTCAGGAGTTGTTCTGTGCCTGCCGTGGAGGACCCTGGGGTTTGGAATGGAGCTTGGCTGGGCACAGGGTTGGAAGATCAGAGACAGATCTTCAAATTAAAAAGCTCCCATGCAGTGAATATGTGGAGGGCAGAACTGGGGGGTGCCAAGAGGGGACAGAGTGAAGGCTCAAGGGAGACTTCACAAGCTGGGTGGATATAAAAAGCACCATGACATGGCTGTGATGACCATGCAGTGACGGTGGAGCTGACAAACCACAAGGACCTTGGCCCTGCTCCTCACAGAGTCATTAAATCCCTGCCAAAAACCCAACAGGAGCTTCTGCCACACCTGGGGTAGGGATTTAATAAATGTCCCTGCAGGAGGCACTGGGAATGGTGTCRGCTCTGAATCCTGCTGCTCCTTGGTCCTTAAGTACCACTCACGACCCGTCCCCTGCTGTGAAGATTTCCCTGTGGCTCACCCTGTGGGAATCCACAAAATCAGAGGGTTTTGGGRAAGCTGCAAAAGGCAMGCCTCAGAGACAGCAGAACTGTGATTGGAGCTAAGCAGTAGCCATGAGACAGGTCAGCAGAAAAATTATTTAAAAAGTAGAAAAGCAAGGACAAATAGAACAGTGGTCTGTGTATTAACGCTTGTCTAGAATAACTCCTTAAGCTACAGAAAACTTAATCTAGCAAGATATTGGGAAGTTTTAATCTTAATAATGGAGCTCTGTGCATTGTATTTTAAGGGTTACAAGAAGGTATTGTATTTGAAATAAGCAGGCATTGTTTTAACCAAAGGTTAAAACATGTGCTTACAGTGATTGGATGGAACTACTGTCAGTGTGCTTTTGCTTTGTGCGATTAGTTAAAAAACTTTTAAAGTAAGTTGTAACATTAAGTTCTTGGTCTGCTGCCTGGGATGTGAGCTGGTGGCATTTTCCCATTGTCATAACCATGTAATGAGACTGATGCTGAAAAACAAAACAGCTCAAGGCATGTTCCACAGCAGYCCCGTCCCGTTTGTGATTTGTGCATACACCCCCAGCCGGTGATAYATCCCATGCCATGGKAGGGAAGGGGGTACCCACCCATTTGCTGTGCTACTGCCTGAAAGTGCCAGAGGTTTTCATGGAATCATAGAGCTGGAAGGGACCTTGGAGAACACCTTGCTCCAAATTTTCTGCTACRGGGCATCTTCCACTAGGCCAGGCTGCTCAAAACCACATCCAGCCTGGCCTTGGACACATCCAGGGATCCAGGGGCAGCCACAGCTTCTCYGGACAACCTGTGCCAGGGCCTCACCACYCTCTCACAGAAGAATTCCTTCCCAATATCCCATCTAAGCCCATCCTCTGTGAGTTTAAAGCTGTTCTCCTTTGTCCTGCCCCTCCATCCCTTGTCCCAAGTCCCTCTCCAGCTCTCCTGGGGCCCYTTCAGGCACTGGAAGGGGCTCTGAGGTCTCCTTGGAGCCTTCCTTTCTCCAGGCAGAAGATCYCCAGCTCTCCCATCCTGGTTCCAGAGCAGAGGGGCTCCAGCTCTCTGAACATSTCYATGGCCTCCTCTGGACTTGCTSCAACAGATTTTGCTCTGGCRTATTCAATGGCATTGCAGAGGGAATTCCAGGAAACTCTGTTTCCCTTGGGGGAATGATATTGTCACCCTGCTTCATAGAAACATTATTTATGGCACACTGCAACTCACARATCATGTCCTAAACTATTTTTAAAACCTTTAAGTGGAGGAGACCTGACATCTTCTCAGTTTAGCTCATTTTTTACCACTGGCTGGAGAGAGCAAGACAGCCCCTTCCTGCTTGCAGAAGCCTTTTCTGTGCTGGAAGTTTCAGAATATGAGAAATTGRGGTGTAAAAATTGGTGTAAAGTTTCTTCACATTTCTTTCTGTGACGGATGCTCTCAGATACAAGAGGTTCATTTTGGCTCCTTCCCTGTTCACTGATTAGATTGTCCATGYTCTAAACATGATCCAACATGTTTTCTTCATGTTGATGTTATTAATATACCAACAATACTTTCTGCACCAGGAGTTTCTCCTTGCACACCCCTTTTTTTTTCCCTAATCTCTCCTCCCACTCATCAGTCTTATTTCTCACTCAGTAACTCCCTGTTTTAAACTTTATAAATGTCTCAACTCCACTTGGACCTGTCCTGTGTCTCCTGAGCAGGTGCTTGCCCAGACAGAGCAGCTGCCATGGGCTTGCATTTTGCGGATGGAACATCTGACATCACCATCCATGATTTTGGAAGGTATTTGTCTATACCCTACAATTAAATCTCTCTGTTATCTCAATTTACACCCTTTTGGGACCTCAGAGATTGAGATTTTCCCTTTTGAAATCTGAATTTCACTGAGACAATTCCATCACTGCAAGGACCACCGCTGAAAACAATTCCCCAGCTTCCTTCTGTTTCCTGAGAATATTCCTCCATCCATGCCTTTGCTGGGACTCTCTTCTGAGTGCCAAAACTGAGTTTTTTAAAGTGATACATCTTTGAAYGGCAACGCAGAGAGATTTCTGGTGGGGGTGAGCTCAGATCTGCGCTCAGGGAATTATCTGTATCCTGGGATGTGTGAAAAAATGCAGGAGCCAAGTTGTCCCTCAGGCAGGACACTGCTGAGAGTGCAAGGGACATGAATGGCTGGGGGAGCTAAATGAGATCCCAGCGCTTCCATGGCTGCTGTTGCTACGGAGACGCTTCCTTGGCATCTGCATAACGAGCACTCCCCTACCATTAACTCCGGGAGAAACGAGGCTCCCAGGTACCCAGTGATGAGGAGACAGAAAGACAGAGCCGGAATTTTAAGAGGGAAAACACCCTCAGAGGTTCAGCAGCCAAACAAATCCAGTGCTCTYCACACATGCGTGGGATTGGGGAGGGGTTTCCACACCGGTGCTGTTCTCTGTGATGGAGCCTCTGAGCCAAATGCACTGTGAGGATGGTGAAGAGGGATCTGAACCACCTTTATTTTTTCTCTGCACGCAGCAAATATATAGGTCAGGAGATGAGATTCTCTGCATTTGGGTGGAGTTTGGCTTTTCTACTCTTCCCAGCAAGAATTCTCTGTCGTGAGCTACTTGGGGGGCTAAGAAGGAGGAAGCATAAAATTGTCAAACAGTCTGGGATGGAAGAKACTTTAAAGATCATTCACTTCYCCTGCAAGGGGACACTTTTGACTAGACCAGGTTGCTCAGAGGCCCATCCAACCTGGCATTGACTGGAAAGGTTTTCACAAATTCATCCAGAACATTACAAACATCAAGAGGAAGATCCACACTGTGTGAGATGGGCTTTGAATCCAGGCCCTGTCCCTTCATCCCTCCAAAGAAGAGGGAATTCCACGTGTCAAAGGTGTTGAACTGGCTCAGGACTTCAGGAGATGTAGGACAGGAATGGCTGGAGGAGATGGAGAACTTGACTGCTGAGAATTTACAAATTCAGACCTGGAACTGGCCTTTAAGGGATTTTCAGACCTTGGGGAACCCCTTTCTGCCAGATGTTTCTAYTGTATTTGTGGGGTGCCCTGTGGCAGGAAGGAATGATGAATTTGACTCCATGTTCTCAGAAGGCTAATTTATTATTTTWTGATACTATATTATATTAAAGAATACTAAATTAAACTATACTAAAGAATACAGAAAGAATACTTACAGAAGGCTAAAAAGAAAATAATGAAAACTCRTKACTCTTTCCAGAGCCTCGACACAGCTTGACCCTGATTGGCCAATAAGTCAAAACAATTCTGACTTATTGTTTCACATGAAACCAATGAAACAATCACCTTTTGGTAAACAATCTCCAAACACATTCCAAAGCAGCAAAACACAGGAGAAACAAATCAGATAATTGTTGTTTTCCTTTTTCTCTAAGGCTTCTCAGCTTCCCAGGAGCAACATCCTGGGTGAAGGGATTTTTCCAGAAAATATGACTGCCASATGTTTCCAAGAGGGTCCCAGCCCTGGTGTCCTTTGGGTTGTCTTTTCCTGCTCTCTTGAGGTTCCTGGCCTTTGGGCCAGCTCCAGAATCTTCTGGAAAAGCAGCTATCATGGTTAACAGTCTGTTCTGTAGATTTCTTCCACTTATCTGGAGTGACACTCTGAGCATTTTAAAATGCCTCTAATAAGTGAGCCCAAAGCTGCCCTAGGAAGAGAGAATTTTGAACTCCCTGATATCTGTGTTTATCTTTTCCTTGGTTTGGGATTTTTCAAAGGAAAACAAGGCATTGTTCTTCAGCTCCAGTCTGCCTTAGCTCCCAGTTTTAATCAGACATCCACTCCTTCACCTCTAATTATCTGCAATAGTGGCTTAATTTGCATTGTGCCCTTTTCCTGAATTGACACAGTAAAAGCATTTTCTCATTATTTCCCTGACTTCATTCCCTATCATTAATGCCGCCAGGATGACTCAGTTCTAGACAAGGATTTTTGTCTGAGAACCTCAGGTTTCCTGTCAGTCCCTGAACCTTTCAGCTGCCTGTTTGGTGTGATTAAAGATGCTGCTTTTGTTGACCTGTTAATCACACACTTTTCCCAGTGCTGGACCGCTGGGATGCTTTTCAAACTGGGGAAAATGATGCTGAGAAGTCTCTGGCTGGTTATTAACTGCTCACAGTGATGCTTCCAGAGCTCTTTGTGTTCCCATCRCAGGAACCCAGGCTGGCACTTCCAACCCKCCCACCCTCAACCTGCTCTTCTSCAAGACACAAAATCATGGARTGGTTTGGGTTGAGAAGGACCCTCAGGGTTCTCTCATTCCATGCCCTGCCAAGCCTTCCACTATCCMAGGGTTCTYCAAGCCCTGTCCAACCTGGCCTTGGACACTTCTAGGGATGGACCAGCCACAGYTTCTCTGGGACACGTGTGCCATRGCCTCACCAYCCTCACAGCCAAGAATTCCTTCCCAATATCCCATCCATCCCTGCCCTCTGGCAGTGGGAAGTCATTCCCTGTGTCCTGTCCCTCCATCCCTTGTCCCAAGTCCCTCTCCAGCTCTCCTGGAGCCACTTTAGGCACTGGAAGGGGCTCTGAGGTCTCCCTGGAGCCTTCTCTTCTCCAGGTGAACATTCCCAGCTCTCCAGCTCCACAGAAGAGTGGATGTTTTCTTTGCCACACAGCCCCAGCCCAGGTGTGGCTGCAGCATAACAAACACCTATTTATGGCAGGGATTAAGAATTGTCTGGGATAATYTAAAACTCTTTCCCTCATCCCTTTAAAACAAACCAGCTCAACTCTCCTGCTTGGAGCTTTACAGACTCCTAATAAAACCTTCCTGAATATCATCCYAGGCTGGAGCTTCCTGTTCTGTGTCCAAGGTTTTCTTTGCTGCAGGGGCTTTTATCTTGTCTGCTCCTTTGAAATTCCCCGTCTGCTGCCTGTTCCCAGCTCACTCTCAGCCTCACATATGTGAAGCTTGAATACTTTCCCTCACATCTCCTGCCTGTTTACTGCAGTATTAAAAAAAAAAAAAAAAAAAAAAGAAAAAAAAAAGAAAAAAAAAGGCAAAAAATAATATTAATGACCTCATGGAAAGACAGATAAGCTGTCCACAATCTGTATCAGCATCATGGCTGAGCCCTCCCCGTTTTCTTCTTTCCTTCTTTTGTGTGTTGCCTTTTTCTGCTTTTCTTTCTCAGATGGCTCCAGAAGTCCATCATTATATTCTTAAACTGTCCCTTCTCCTGGGACAGATGGAGCTCATCAAAATGATAAAGGGGGAAAGAGGCAGCATTAGTTCAGCTCTGCTAATGGAAAAGCATCTCTGGATGTAATTGGGAATGGGAACACGGAATAGGGCAGCAGGAGAGGGAAGGGGTAAAGATACCAGGATTCTCCTTCAGGGGGAAAATGAGACTTTGCCATAGTCATAAAAATTCTAAATATGATCTTTGTCCCCTGAGAGTTGCTCACTGAAAAGAACAAAGCCAAAACCAGGCAGGGAGAGCCCCATGGACAGCCCCAAGATGAACATTCCCCAGCAAAAAGCCTCAGAGCAGCAACAACAGCTGRTAATTGATGTCATCTGACAGCCTTGGCCACCACCAGGCCGAGATCCAGGCCCAGCATCTCTGTTTTGTCTCTCAGTTCTGCCTTCTCCTGCAGTGGGCAGGAGAAAGAGCAGTGAGGGAGCAGATGGAGCTCCAGAGGGACAGACACAAGGACACATATGGGCCACTGCAGCAGGAGCTGAGGGAACAGCCTGAAGGGGTTCCCTCAGGAATCCCTTTGTTCCCTGGGTCTCCATTTCCTCCCCTGGCCTGGTCTGCAGGGGTTCTGTAGGGTAAAGATGCTCCTTTCATTGCTCAGCTCCTGATCCTACAGAGCCTTGATTCTCTTCTGGGCCATGGGATGGTCCTGGAACAGCAAGAGCAGCTGATCCTGTCCAGAAGTGGGAGGAACTTCTTTCCAATATCCCATCCAACCCTGCTCTCTGACACCTTAAAGCCATTCCCTGTCTTCTGTCCCTCCATCCCTTGTCCAAAGTCCTTCTCCAACTCTCTTGGAGCCCCTTCAGGCCCTGGTAGGGGCTCCAAGGTCTCCCTGGAGCTTTCTATTCTCCAGRCTGGGACATCCCTAACTTTCTCAAGCTTTTCTCACAGGAGAGGTGCTCCAGGCCTCAAATAATTTCCATGGTCCTCCTCTGGAATCGCTCCAGTGTTGGCAGCCCCAGAAACCAGAGCTCAGTCTGCAATAGAGCACAGGTTTAGATGGGAAASTGGGAAGAATTCTTCGCTGTGAGGGTGGGGAGAGCTTGGAATGGAATTCCCAGCTGTGGYTGCCCCATCCCTGGAAGTGTCCGAGGCCAGGCTGGAGTGGGCTTGGAGCAACTTGGGATAGTAGAAGGCGTCCCTGTCCATGGCAAGGGTAGGATTGGATGATCTTTAAGGTCCCTTCCAACCCAAACAATTCCAAGTTTCCATTGGTTTTAAGGTGACTTTAAGGGAGAAGACAAGAAAGTTAGGAAGAATCTCCTATATTATCTTATTTTCTTATTCATCCCCTCTGGAGAAAAATAAAAATTGCAGCACAAATGTACCTGGCTCTGCCTGCAGATCTGGATTAAATCAGGATGCAGTTTATAGATAATAAAACCTTGTTCAGCAGCCAGCTCCAGCACGGTTTAAATGACATCAAAAGGATCCTGTTTTGCAAATGGAATTTCAGTCTCAAGMTGGAAAAAGGAAGGCCATGGGAGCTCTGAAATCAAGCAGCAACCAGAAGGCACAAGTTCATCTGTTATAATCCAGAATATTATTTTTGGCTGAATCCTAAATAAAAATTAAGTCTTGTTGGTGATTTCTGAATGTCACTCTGAATTTTATGCAATTTTTTATATTTGTTCTCTGCCTCCTCCTTTCAGGAAAGCCATTCACAGAGCAGAGTGAAAAGGCACTTAACCTCGAATCCGAATGTTTTGGAGACAGTTGATATCCCCACTCATTTTGATTTTTGCAAACTGCACCAAAAAAAAAAAGAAAAAGAAAAAAAAAAAGAAAAACTGTGCTTAAGGGTAAGGTTTGTAGTCAAGGAGAGAAAATAATGGGAATCTGACCCTGGAGTTTTCCACTGCATGTTTTTCTTGAGGAGGAAGAACAGTCAATGTGTAAATGCATTAATGAGATAAATAAGGACAGGAGTTGTACAGGCTGTTCCAAGCAGGAGAGAGACATTCTCGAGGAGAGAAAAATACATTTTGTGCTAATAATTTGTGTGTCAGTATCCAGCACAGAGTTCCAGCTGGGATCTTGTACATAGGGAGGGACAGAGATTATTCGGAGAAGGAAAGTTAGTAAAAAAAAATTGAAAGAAAAATAAATAGTGACAATAACAATAATTTATTATAGCCACCTTAAATTTTTCATATGTCAGAAGAAAAAAAATAAACAATGTTCACTCTGTTTCCAACATCAATTTTAGATTTTTCCTCCCTAAAAAATGATTTGACTGTTTTTCTCTGCCATGTAAACTCCATGCTTTTTTGGCCAATTTAAACCACTGAGTTTTCCAGAAATCCAGCTCTAAAACTGGATTTTATTTTAGATTTGGTGATTTGTTCATTGTCACTAGCACTTCACATAACATTTTTCACTCCAAAGTGAAGAATGAGCATGAGCTCAGCTAGCAGTTACACAAAAAGTTCCTGAACTCTGGTTTTCCCAGAAAAATGTTCTGCGCTGATTCCAGAGAATCAGTTGTTACCACCTTCCTGACTGGTAAATGCAGGACAACCCAATATCCTGAGTATTTTAAATGGCATTTGACACCTGAATCAGCCACTGTTCTCCACTGACTTTAAAATAATATTTATGAAAATAAACAGCCAAAGCTCACCTGAACCCTATAATTCAATAAAGGTAAATTCCTACCCTGTAGAGCTGAATCAGAGTGTTGGCATAACGAGAAAAATCCCACACAAACAAGAACACCAAGAAAACCAAAAACGAAAGCACAAAAAACCAGTAGGTAAGGTTTTGGCTTTCATTTTAGAAACAAAGAGTGGATTTGTTTCATCTGCACCAACAGGCATCTTGCTGAAGTGCAGGGTCAGTTTGAAGAGATTCATCCAAAAGACTTTTACAGACCATGGACTCCATACATGAACTGGTTTTATCCAGCTCCAGAACAGTGAAAAGCTGGAAAAGACTTTCCAACTTCATAACAGCCTCTCCTGACTTCTGCAAATTGTGGCCTGACCTACTTCACGAGACAGGTTATTAAATTCTCCCAGCAGTTCCTATATCTACCCAACAGCCAGAGCTTCTGCAATAATTCTCTTTTGAAATACTCCCAGCCTTTTCAGAAGGATCCAGCTGATAGAAAAAGGAGTCTATTCCCATGGTTATTTATCCTAATAACCCAAGTTTGTACTGTATTTTTAGTTTGATAATATTTATGCTTGGCTTCCAGGCCCTGGATTTGGATCTGACTTCATGCAACAAATGAAAAATCACCCAGACCATTGAGCTGTTCTAGATCCTTCTGCTCCTCATGGATTTTATTCAAGTTATATAGGTTCACAGAATCATTTAGGTTGGAAAAGGCCTCTAAGGTCATCGAGTCCAGCCACTAACACATGTCCCCAAGTGCCACATCTCCAAGTCTTCTAAATCTCTCCGAGGGTGGTGACTCCACACTTCCCTGGGCAGTGTTTTGGTTTGAAAAGACAGGTGTCTGCTAAGGAAGGCAGAAGCCTCCCTTGAAATTGAAAATGTAAACTCCCACCCTCCAAATTATTATAATTTTGAAATTAAGAGGCTCTCAGGCAAAAATAAGGGAATAGGAATAACGGTTCTTTACTAGGAAAATTAAAAATACAAATGCAGTAGTACAAACAAGAAAAACCACTGGCAGTCAGAATACAACCTGACATCCTGTGGGTCAAGGTGGTGGCACAGCCCCACTAAATGGTGGCTCAGCCCTCCTGCAGTGCCAGCTGTGGCTCTGTTGGAGCAGGGATCCTGGAGAAGGGTGAAGTTTTCCTCTGAAGGTCCAGTGATGGTGTAGATGGGCCTGGTCTTCCTCTGGGAATCCAGTGGAGAAGAAAGCTGCTCCTCTAGGAATGCAGTCAGAAAAGGCTGCTGTGATGTTCCAAAACCTCGGATTATAGCCAGGTAGGAATGCTTGGCTCCTCCCCCTGGGTGGAGCATCTCCCAATGGAATGATGGAATTTTATCAGCCATGCAGTGACACTCACTGGCCCATGAACAGCAGAGATCTCCTGGAGGGACAACTGGTTGTAGAAGAGATAAAGAAAAATGCCTAATTAACAGAAGATAACTGCCTGACCTCTAACAGATGGGAAATAGAATACCCCCAAACCATATCTTACAACCCAGGACAGGCAGCCTCCTCCAGTGTTTGACAAACCTCTTGATGAAGAAATTTTTCCCAACAGCCAACTTAAACCTCCCATAACTTGAGGCCATTTTCTCCTATTAATTTGAGCATTAAATGATAGATAATTGTCACATGTGCCAGCACCACCTTGGAGTGGAAACAGACCTTCCTTATATCCAATCTAAAATTATTCCCTGTCAATTTGAAGCCATTCCTCTTTGTCACTCCAGGCTCCTGTGAATAAATCTCCATCTTCCTTAGAGGCTCTGTTCAGGTACTGGAAGGCCACAATTAGGTCACCCCAAAGCCTTCTCTTCTCCAGGCTGCACAATCCCAATTCTCTCATTTTTTCCTCACAGCAGAGCTGGTCCATCCCTCTGGTCACTTTGGCAGCAGTTTGTGCCTCCAGTTTCTAATGGGATAATGCAGGTGGGATGTCACTCCTGAGCTGGATCCCTCCCTCTCTAAATGGGATGTGAAGGAGCCTCTCCTGGATGCTCCACAGCCCAAACCCTGCAGAGCCTGACACCACCTGAACTTTGYTTTTTAATTGCTTTGTGTGATCTCTGTGAGCTCGGGTGTGCTCAGCTGAATCCCGGCTCTTCCCCAGAGCTGCTCCCCTTCATGCCAGCCCTGCCACCTCTCATTAACACCTTTCCAAAGGTAATCCAGGCAGGCAAAGCCATCCCAGCACAGCCCAACACGGGTCATTTCCATGGAACAGCAGGATTCATTAGGAATGAGCGCTGGAGAAATCCGCAGCGGGCGGACGACAGAGGAGTAAATGGGGAGAGACTTCAGAGCACACCTCATGCATCTCTAATGCGTTTGCTTGCCAAAAGGAATGACAGCTTTGATGGAATCGTGCTTTATTTTTTTTTCCCCCGTTGGAACAGTGAGTCCCAGACTCTGAGCACAGCACAGCTCCTTCCACAGGCTCTGAAACGGAGATGAAAGCAAATTGTTAATCAATTGTGGGTTAGCACCGGGCTCTGATGTTCCTCTGGACTTTCCAGACTGAAAGTTTATCTTTTAAAGAGGCAGCAAGAAACAGGAGCTGACTCTTCACTCTGGTCTGCTCATGAAAGCCCGCCTGGAGCACTGTGTCCAGTTCTGGGATCTCTGCTCAGAAGGATTTGGAGATCCTGGAGTGAGTCCAGAGGAGGCCACGGAGATTCTTCAGAACCTGGAGCCCCTCTGGTCTGGATCCAGGCTGGGAGAGCTGGGAAAGTCCAGCCTGGAGATGGGAAGGCTCCAGGGAGAGCTTAGAGCCCCTTCCAGTGCCTCAAGGGGTTCCAGGAGAGCTGGAGAGGGAATTTAAGAAAGGGTCTGGAGTGCCAGGAGAAAGACAAATAATTTTGAACTGATGGAAGGTATATTTAGATGAGATATTAGGAAAAAATCCTTCCCTGTGAGAGGAATAGCAGATTTGTCTTTACAAACAAGCTGTGGGGCTGCTGGTAGATAAAACTAGCACTGGGAGATAAAAGAAACAATGGGAAGGATTCCACTGATTGATGAATAGAAAAATATATTTGCTTTTACTAATGAACTTTAGGTTTGCTGAAAAATTAAATTAGACATTGAAAGATGAAAGAAACAATGAGGAAGAAAAACCCCTAAATTCCATAAGAATTAAAAATTAAAAGGGAGGGTTATACATTAGAGGGAAATCTTCAGTATCAGGCATATTGGGAAGTCTGTACCCCTAAGTACCTCAGCCAATGGGGAAAGAGAGAAGGAAAATGTGGCCTGGAAATTGGGATAAAAAGGGAGGCTGCGACCTCCAAAAATTTGAGAGATTCCAGGGGAATGCCCCATGGCCTCTCCCTTTATTCGGATAAAGGAAAGGGACTCCTCTGTCTTCATTTTGGACATAAACCTCTAACGTTTGTAGGATGAATTTTCCTAAGACCTAGGAGGGTGGTGAGGCCCTGGCACGGGTTTTCCAGAGACGCTGTGGCTGCCCCWTCCCTGGAAGTGTCCAAGGCCAGGTTGGATGGGGCTTGGAGCAACCTGGGACAGTGGAAGGTGTCCCACGGCAGGGGCTGGAATGAGATGATCCTGAAGGCCTCTCCCATTCCAAACCATTCCATGATCCCGTGATTCTGACAGGGAGCCCACAGCTCCTTGTGGAGGAAGTTCTTATCTTTCCAGTTGTAGCCAAGTTTGAGTCCAAGGTTCTAGTGTTACTTTTAAAAAGAGATAAAGAAAGAGGAAATTATATGTTCATAAAATCTAAGAGTTTCTGTGGATAATTCTATATTCCTWAAACTTTCACACTGGGAAGTTTCAAGGAAACCTCTCCTGCTCTGGAGAGAAAAGGATCCAGAACTAACCAGGCTAATGAGGCCAAGCCAATAAACATGGAGAAATGTGAAATTTTTAATCTATAATTCATTGGGGTCATGCCATCCCACTGGGTCCTTGGGCAAAGATGTGTCCCCAGTTGGGATTTCCTTGCATTATTTTAGATCCTTCTGGGATTGTTTGCTGGGCAATTGGGCTCTGGGTTGCAGGGATGTAGGAGTTGGAGGGTTTGTAGCCTTTTTTTAGCCCGAGGCTGGGGTAGAGGATTTGTTCTTAAGCAGCTAATGACTGTGTKGAGACATTTTAAAGTGTCCCTGTGGCCTGAAAAGGGACCCATTTACCAACAGCTCTGAAAGGGTTTTATTAGGCAGGAACAACCCAAGCAATTAACGCTGCTACTTCTCATTAAAATGAGCCCCTTGAATGCAATTAAATGGTTCCTCAACCCCTCAGGCAAGGCCAAGGGGCTGCCCRGGTGTCAGCTGCACTCAATGCCCACACCAAACCCTTGTTTCAATCTCCAGCAGGCATTCTGCAACTCTCTCTCCCAGCCATCCTGCCCAAACCCGGCATTTTGCATGTTATTCCTGATTTTCCTATTCAGAAGACAATTCCCTGTTTTTGTTTTGAAGGACACCACGCCTGAATTCCTGACCTCCAAGATATTCTCCTGCCTGCAACTGCATTGTTGACTCACCAGCATGTCAGGATCTCAGTTTTTTAGGTATCTGAGGCTGCAGGACACCCACTCTTGCACTATTTGCAATATTTGCTTTTTTTTTTTTTAGTGCTAGCACAGTGAGATGGACTCTAGGAAATGACAATTTCTGTCTTCAGGTTTGGACAGAGCTAAAATCTCCTCGTGGGTCTGAACCAGGTGGCTACACAGACAAACAGGGCATCCTTTTTCCATGTTTGCAGTTTGCTTTGAGTTGTCTGACTGTGAAATATGTCTTGGGAGGAAAAGAAGCAACCTTGGATGAATGTAACTCCTTGGGAATAGGGAGAAAAACAGTGACTTAGAGCAAATGCTGTCATCCCCAAGTTCAGCACCTGTGAATGATGAATTTGTGACTCAGCCCTGATCCATGTACAAAAAGGTGTTGTAGGACTCTATTGCTCAGCCAGACCCCTTAATAGAGGACAAACCCAGGCATTTCCAAACATGATTCATCTCTCAGCATTAACTGGCTGCTTTAGGATGAGAGGAATTACCCTCTGGAAGTGCAAAGGAAGCTCAGGGTGGCTGTCACAGATGGCTCCATTTGAGGAATCCCATTCCATGTGTACAGAGGCACGACAGGGCCCAGCCGGAGCTAAAAATSTGTAATAATATCTACAGTATCTGCTGTAAAACCTGTAATAATATCTACCATAATAAAGGGAACTGCTTCTGGGTGTAAGCTGTGTGTTGGCTTCTCTGGGAGCTAAACTGATTTCTCAGTCCTGTGGCTGCTCCAGTTTGCATTCCCACTGTTTATCTCCAAAGCAGCCTTCATGGAAAGCCTGGGAGAAGACGAAAGGTGATCTGCACACAAAATTATAGAATCACAGAATATCCTGAGTTGAGAGGGATCCACAAGGACCATCAAGGCCRTCTCCTGGCCCTGCCCAGSACATCCCCAGGAATCCCACCCTGTGGTTGAGTGTTGTCCAAATGCTTTTTTGAGCTCTGTCAGGCTTGGTGTTGTGACCACTTCCCTGGGGAACCTGTTCCAGTGACTAACCACCCTCTGGGTGAAGAATTTTTCCCTGATATCCAAGCTAAACCTCCTCTGATACAACTTCAGTTTGTTGTTGACCTGTTCAGTTGGGTCCTGCCCTGCTCACCGGAGAGAAGAAATCAGTGCCTGCCCTTCCTCTTTCCTTCATGAGGAAGCTGCAGACCCCAATGAGGTCTCACTTCAGCCTCCTCTTCCTCAGCTGAACAAACCAAGTGGTCTCAGCAGCACCTCCTGTGGCTTCCCCTCCAGACCCTTCACCATCCTCATGGCCCTCCCATGGTCACTCTCTGGTTCCTTTATATTCCTTAAATTCATTGTTTAGAGCCTGTTGTGAGGAAGTTCTTCAGGGCTTTGCAAGAGTTCTCCAGGACAGGTGGGCACCACCAAACTCTCACTCCAAAGGCTCTTATCCATAGCAGACATCATGTTTGTGGATTTAAGGATCTTACTCCTTGCAACAAACAGGACTCACTGCTCACTGCTGCCAAGAACCCAAGTTCATTAGGAGTGGTCTCTTTTCCCCCTCGGTTTTAGATGATTAAGAACTTTTTGATGGCTCTGCCCTGAGTGTTTGCACTGGCTCAGGGGGGTGGATCTGTCTGTGGGGCCTCACCTGCAGGACATCAGTGTGAAGAGCATCCCTGGATCAGCATTTGTGCCAAGGCTGTACCGACAACAGGTATGGCCAGGTACCACTGTGTGAGCACAACTATTCCTCCACAGGAGGTGGAGACATGGACATTTCTTGTATCATATAATCCTGGAATGGTTTGGGTTGGAAGGGAGCTGAAAGATCATCTCATTCCAAGCCCCTGCCATGGGCAGGGACACTTTTAATTAGACCAGGTTGCTCCAAGCCCCATCCAGCCTGGCCTTGGTCACTTTCAGGGATGGGGCATGTGAAAAACGCCAATCACTTGTTTTCAAAATTTTAAAAGTTTGATAGTAATAAAATGGTTATTAAAATAGTAATACAATTAGAGTAATAATAATTTGGACAATTTGGATTAGGACAATATGAGACAATAGAAACAAAGAGTTACGGACGTCCGTGTGCCTTTTTCTGGGCAGCATGAGCCCGAAAAAGGGCACACATTAACAGAGGATTAACCCTTAAAAACAATAACCTGTTGCATATTCATACAGCTCATACATGATGCATAAATTCCATTCAAATACAGGATTCTGTCTGGTCATCGTCAACTTTTTCCTTGTAATCCTAACAGCGTCTCCAATCCTGAGCAAGGCAGGAAGAAGTTCATTCTCCTGAAAATGGGGCAATAAATTCTTTTTCTCTGAAGGATTTAGGTGTCCTGTGGCTGCTATCTCGCTGAGAGTCCTTTCTTTAAAAAAAGTATCCTACATAGCATAGTTTCTATTTTAACATTTTGTTTTAACCTAAAACTATATTTAACACACTACTTAAGAGAATTAATACAGCATTACTTTCTAACACAACACATATAATATTCATTTTAATATTTGTGAAAAGCCAATCATAAAATACGCATTTTTTACAGGGCAGCCACAATTTGTTTTTGGAAACCTGTGCCAGGGCCTTGCCACCCTCCCAGGAAATATTTGTTTCCCAGTATCGCATTTAACCCAACCCTCCAGCCTAAAGCCAGTACCCCTTTCTTCCCATGTGAGCTTGCTCCTTGAACTGAGCCAACCCCCCTCTTTTTTGCTTTCTGGTGCCTTTGAAGCCYTGAGCTCCTGTTTATTTACAATCAGCTGTTCTGTTTAACTGCAGCACTGCCATTTCCTCTCTGCTGTGCTCCGGGATTCCTTTCCTGGCATGGAACAATCCATTCTTTCCCGCTGTTATTCCCTGTGCCAAGTTATTTCCCTTTAGCTCTCCCTCTACCCCCACAGCCCCCTGGTGATTCTTTCACTGGAGAGCAGCCCCACTCACTCGGGCTGGTGGATCTGCAGCCTGGACTTTATTTAATGAATCTCTCTGAAGCTGTTATCAGTGCTCCCAACACTCTGCTCATGAATATTCATGAGCCAAGCCACTGCTCAGGAGCTATAAGGGAAGGCGACAGTGCCAGTCAGCAGCTGCTGCCSAGACAGATCCCAGCCTTCAGCTATAATTACACCCGGAGATGTGTTGTCAGAACAGCCCTCACTCACAGATTTGGGCATTCCTGATATTTCAGGCGTGAAGAGGGCATTCACTTACTGCCAGCAACAATATTTCAGGCTTGATATTGCTCCCCTCACAAAAGCAACGCTGCCTGTTGCATGCTAAACATCACAGCAGTAAYGCAGTGAAAATATAAAGAGTGCAGCCAGGGGTGGGGCAGCTGCCTGCAGGGAAATGGAGTGATAAGAATTGACTGAGGCACTGCTGGGCTCACTTAGTCATCAATAAATGCTGAAGATCTGAGAACAAATGTAAGCAATAYTGATTTTTTTTTTTAATTTGTTGAGCCTGGAGGATTYGCAGCAAGGCCTAAATCCCAACCCTTGGTGCCTTTGGAAATTGTTATTAATCCCTGGGAAATGGCATTCTAGGGAAGGACATGGCTATGCTACATCAGCTGCTTTGAGTGTCACGGGATGAAGACCAGCTATCCGACTGGAAATTAGCTTTGGATTCAAGGGAAGGATGGCAGATCTTGCATTTCTGGTCTAAGACYTGAAGAGCTTCACCTCTACTCTGTCATCTTATTCTCAACCAAATTGTTGCACTCCAGCTTGGTTTGTTTATTMATTTTCTGTGAGAGAAGGAGCAGGAGCTTCCCCCTATTTTTTCAGATTAAGGGCTTGGAGCACCCTGGTCTAATGGAAGGTGTTCCTGCCCACGGCAGGGGGGTGGAATTCGGTGATAATCAAGGTCCCTTCCAACCCAAATTAGATGATCTTGAAGGCCCTTTCTAGCCCAAACCACTCTGTGATGTTATGATTAATTAAAAAATCCAGAAGCATCAAGCTGGTGGCTGCCTTTGGCATGSGACACCCCTCTGTCCTGCCAGCTCTCCTGCTCTGATGATTGGTTGTTAYGTCTGGCATCATCAGGAGAATTTCGGGCCTCCAAAAACCTCCTCTATCTTCTGTAACTGGATATTTGATTCAGGCGTTTATTGTTGACCTGATTCTTTACCCAGTGGGCAGTCAGGAACTGGAATGGGYTCCCCAGGGAAGTGGTCACAGCATTTGGACAACACCCTCAGTCACGAGTGATTTTTGGGGTGTCCTGTGCAGGGCCAGGAGTTGGAATTGCCTKTCCAGCTCAGGATATTCTGATTCTAATCAAACAATCTCCTTAAACACCCTCCTATCCAAAATATGGGTATGAGAAGCATTCTGTCTTCAGTAAAAAATGTCTTTTAATGAAACAGGGCCTTAAAATCTGGAAATGCTCATGGAAGCTCTGGAAAACTTTTGATTCTCTTCTCTGCACCTTGAGAACTGGACTAAGTTTGTGGTGGGATGCCCAGCTGTGCTGGCTGAGTAAAGATCCTACAGCAAGTGGTCTGAGAATGGCTTAAATATAAATTGAATTGGATTCTGGCAGGGACTATTGGGTCAGTAGGTGTGGACTGCAAAGCTGAGTGAGTAACCAGGAGCAGAATTCACAGCATGGAGAGAAGCCCGGAGGTCAGACTCATTCTGAATTCACTGCTTTAGCCCAGGTTTGATCACAGACAGAGATAAACCTCTCATCTCTGAGTGATTTACACCCCTCTGCAAAGGATTGAGCCTGAAGTGTTGTTCTCAGCAAGGACTGGGAATGAGTCACCGCAGTGAGTGAAAGGAATGAGGTAATGCCTGGTTTGACCACAGGCCATCGGGCTCTGGATGTCACAGCCAAAATGTGACAYTTCTCTGAGTCAGACCCAGGCATGAAGCAAAATAGAAGAGTTTAAACCCTCTTTGAGGTGTTACAATAAATTGAACTACCCAAAACCAGCCGTGCCAGCAACTCAGCACTGCCTGGGATGGCACAGCCCTACTACTGATTGTAATGATGAAGAGGCAAAAGGAGGGCATGTGATATTTCAGGTTTCTTGTCTTGGATTTTTTTGCTCTTTTATGGGTCCTTTCTAATTTTTTTGAGGCTGCWTTTCTGTATCATCATGTCAGTCTGGTCCAGAATGATTTAATTTTGAATTTTCTAGTAAACACGTAGAGTCAAGATTTTCACACAAAGCTGTCTGCCCTCGCTTCAGCAGTTCAGAACCACCCTTGATCTCCTTTTGCTGCTAAAGGTCTGATCTGTACTTCATTCAAGATTTACCCAGTGTCAGACGGAAGTGTCCTTGGTCTCACCAAGCCTTCCAGCTCTGCTTCACTCTGAGTGACAGAGATGGTGGGAGAAGCTTCCATGCCACAAATAGGACACAGGGATTTTATGGATGATTAAAAAAACAGATTTATTGCTACTAAAGTGTGGATAGTGCCAATGTAGTACCTAATTTATAAGTCTGTCATATAATTACAATGGATTATTTTATAATCAGGTTGTGGTCACGTCTTAAGTGCTGTGTCCAATTTTGGGCCACTCACTTCAAGAAAGACATTTARGGGCTGGAGCATGTCCAGAGGAGGGAACAGAGCTGGGGAAGGGTCTGGAACACCACAGCAGCTGAGGGAGCTGGGAAAGGGGCTCAGCCTGGAGAAAAGGAGGCGCAGGGGGGACCTTCTGGCTCTGCACAGCTCCTGGATGGGAGAGTGCAGCTGAAGGCGCTGGACACTTCTCCCAGGCTCAAACTACACCAAGGGAGGTTCCGGTCAGACATCAGGAGAAATCTCTTCATGGAAAGGGTCATCAAGCATTGGAATGGACTGCTCAGACAGGTGGTGGAGTCACCATCYCTGGAGGTGTTTATGGAAAAGCTGGACATGGCACCCASTGCTTGGTGGTGTTTAGTCTAAGGYGGGAACTGATGATCTCCGAGTTCTCCTCCAACCCAATCGATTCTGTGGCTCTGTGCTACATTTCTGACTTGCCCAGAGGCAAAAGAATGACACCCAAACCATGTCTGCGGCTGCCATGACGCTGAGGGCAGGTTCTGCCTCCCACAGGCTTTTCCTGGCTTGCACCCATTCAAACCTTTCCTCCTCCTGCACCAGCAAAAGATGCAGCTTGTGAATCATCCCCCAGCCCTGGCTTGTTTCCCCCAGTATTTACAGCCCCTTCTAGTCTTTACAGCCCTCCCTCAGAGTATCTCTGGTTATGAAATAGCTGCCGGTGATTCTTTTTCCCTGAGAAATAATTCAAGCCCAGAGGGGTCTCTTGGCACCCAGCAGAAAACACTGCTGCCAAAAAAGCAAATCTAAATGCAAATTTAGACCCATTTCAGGTTTCTCCCTGCTGGCAGATGCAGTCAGATCTCACTTCCCTTCTTCTCTCCATTATAAAATCATGGGTATTTCCTAGACATCTCCAATGAGAGCCTGAGAAGAGGGAAATGGGGGTAGGATTTTCCCCATCACAGTTTTGCTTATCAACAAACAATGTTTATTTCTTACTGGCAGGTAGAATGCTCAACTGGGAACTTAGAACAAGGGGGAATGGCTTTAAGCTGAAAGAAAGTAGATTTAAATTGGATATTAGCAAGAAATTTTTCTCTGTGAGGGTGGTGAGGCCGTGGCACAGACAAGTTTTTGACTTCCCATCCCTGAAAGTGCYCAAGGCCAGGCTGGGGGACTTGGGGCAACCTGAGATGGTGGAAGGAGCCCCTGCCCATGGTAGAGATTTGGAATGAGATGATCTGTCAGGTCCCTTCCAACCCAAATCATTCCACGATTTTCTGATTTTCTGAACCTTTATGACTTCTACGACTTTTCCTACCTTAGGCCGGGCCTTGTCGCATCCTCCTTTGCCTCYGTCCTTTTCTTGGCATTGCACTTGGTCTTTGCTCCCTGTGGCGACACCAATGGGAAGAAGGAATGAGCTCTGTATTTTGCCCTCAACTTTTCCTRGAAAGAAGGCAAAACCAGTGAGTTTCCATTCAGTGCTAATGTCCAGACTTGCCTTTCTTTTCTGCATCAGCTTTAACCTGATGCAGAGTCTAAGCCTTTAGACTTTGCTTAACAKCAGGAGGCTTATTCTCTATGGCTGAAGAATCATGAAGACCTGAGCTTAGGACAAGATTTTTTGATCATGAAAAGTCTTGGAGAATGGATAATCTTTCTCTYTGTGGCTTTCCAAGCATTTTGGGAAGGCCAAAGTATCCTTTTTCCTTCTTTCCTCCTTTGAAGTGATGGCCTTATTTATCCTCATGTATCTTGACAGGAAACAGGCACTGACGAGTTAAAGAACAAGGTAAAAAAGTAATAGATATTTGCCTAAAACACCAAGTAAGCAGAATTTAGATATTTATATTCAAGAATATTTTATAAGAGTCTTGCTTGAATTATCTATGAGCTTGAAATATCTTAGTACTGAGGGTTTGGTGTCTGCAGTTCATTATTCACCTAATTCTGAGCTAATGAGAAGKGAAAGCACCACCCACATTAGATGAGAGCCAGAAGAAATGGTCTTGTGCTGATAAATTTGAGTTTTGTGAAGTATTTGAGCTTTCAAGGGGTGGCACAGAGGAACAGCAGTGCCTGCACAGTGATATCTCCTGTGACCAGCTGATAAAAGATGTAAACAGACCTTTTTTTTCACAGATATTGAACTTTTCAGAGGGAAGAAAAATCTTTTCCGGGCTCAGCTCTAGAGGCAGAGAGTTCAAAACAACAAACTTTAGTCACAGACTGGAATGCTGGTTTTGTTTATCTTGGTTGCAAAAGACAAAAAAAAATTTAAAAAGTCAGTCCTGAGTGAAAGGTTTCTTTTCCCTCTTGTGGCATTAAAAAATCATAACCTAACTCAGCTAATACACACAGCAACMAAAATATCTCTGTAAAATGAGTACTTAAAAAGGGGGTTTCAAATGAGTCAGAGACAAGAGTTCAGCAGTTTGGGAACAGATTATCCCAGTGCCCTGGTGCCAAGCCAGAAACCTTGGGGAGAGGTCTCTGCCTTGCTGCCCTGGGATTTGTTGGGGTGTCGGACCCACACCAGTCTTCTGGCAACTCTTCCCTTTCTCATTTTCCATGTGTTTTCCTGGCCACTGCCCAGGGACATCTGTGCRCAAGAGGTTGGAGGGTGCRTGATGGTTTGTGGCAGGAATTAATYGGAATTGTGCCTTCGGCAGGGATCTGGGAGGACTTGGGAGCTGGCAGGTGCAGGTGGATAATGTGGGAGCTTGGGCCTTGGGTGAGATGACCCCAAGATCCTGAAATCCTTAATAAAAAYCATCCTGAGAAACTCAGCATTATTGGCAATGAACATTTGTAACCCAGAAAACCAAAAGTGTCCCAGGAAACCTCGTGAGAAGCACCAGCAGGTTGAGGGAGGTGCTTCTGCCCCTCTACTCTGTTCCTGTGAGACCTGTCTGAAGCACTGTGACAGCTCTGGGGTCCCCAGAATATGGATGTGGAGCTGCTGGAGTGAGTGCAGGGGATGCCACCAAGTTGATATCAGTGTTATAGGTAAAAGCTATGTTATGTTAAATTAAGGTATAGTTAAATTATATTGTATTAATTATGTTATAATAATTGTATTATGTTAAGAGTGGGGAGAGACTTTTTAGAATGTTCTAAGAGAAGAGTCCAGGCTTTGGTGGAGCAGTGGTCTGGCGGGGCAAGGCGAGGTCGAAGAGGGATTGGACAGAAGATCTCACCAATCATTTGAAGCCCTGCAGAAATGATTGGTCCAGAATGAACAGCAGTAAAGACCAATGAGAAGCCTGGCAATGGACCAATCACTATGCAGATCCAAAATGGACCAATCCTGGACTCAAGGGGGGATATAAATGGGGGGAGTTCGGTTGGGTCAGGGTTCTTTGTTTTGTATACTTGTTTTCTGGGGAGAACCCAGTGCACTCGGGGTTAGCACCCTGTTCTGGTTTTGGCTCACTGTGTGGGTGCCTGGGCTTATTCTGGGTACCCCATTCCTTGTAGCTATTTTAATAAACGAGAACCTCTTTCTCTGCAGAAAATTTGGCCTCGTTCATATTCATAATATCAGGGATGGAGCCCCTCTCAAAAACACAACATGAAAAATATTCCAGGGTTTAGGGTTTTCTGGGTTTTTTTCCAATTTGCTTGTAGAAAATGGATAAATATGTAGAAGAAAAGAAAAAAAAAACCACCAGTGCTACCACCTGGCTCTGCTGGGTGGTACAACAGGACAAGAGGCAATGGGAAGAAACTGGAATGAAGGAAGTTCCACCTAAATGAGAGGAAGAACTTTGCTGGGATGTGACCATGCATGGGAACARGCTGCCCAGAGGGGGTCTGGAGTCTCCTTCCCTGGGGATAGTCAAAATCCACAATCCCAAAGATTGTGACCACAAACCTGGGTTACTTGCTCTGGGGGATTCCCTGCCTGAGCAGTGAGGTTGGACTAGGTGACCTTTGTGTCCCTTCCAAGCCCAGCCATTCTGGGATTCTGGGATTCACATGCAGCTGAAGCATGGCACAATGGGCGGATCTAAGGCTTCTGGAGAATATTTTCACACCACTTCCACATGTTAACTTCCTGGCTCTGCTGTGGAGCCAGGCTGGGAGAGCTGGGGGTCTCCAGCCTGGAGAAGACAAAGTTCCAGGGAGACCTCAGAGCCTCTTCCAGTGCCTAAAGAGGCTCCAGGAGAGCTGGAGAGGGACTTGGGACAAGGGCTGGAGAGACAGGACAAGAGACAACGGCTTTAAGCTGAACATGAGAAAGGTTAGATGGGATATTGGGAAGGAATTCTTGCTTGGGAGGATGGTGAGTCCCTGGCACAGGTTTCCCAGAGAAGCTGTGGCTGCTYCAGCCCTGKAAGTGTCCAAGGCCAGGTTGGATGGGGYTTGGAGCAACCTGGGACAGTGGGAGGTGTCCCTGCCCATGGCAGGRGTTGGAACAAGGTGATCTTGAAGGGACCTTGCAACTCATACTATTTCATGATTCTCCAAAAACATTCTGCAATTCCTCCCTGCATTTCTTAGTTCTTTTAAGCTGAGATTTAAGAAATGCTTGGTGTTTGTCAGTCCAAAGTATAAAGGTGTATGAACACAAACATAGAAACRCAGAAAGAAATATTTCCATGAGGGGAATCATCCAAAACAGGGCTACAGGAAGGAGCATCTCTTGGGTGAGTAGCAGGGATTAATATTTTCTATTGTTACTCTTTCTGTTTTCAGACTATAATTTAATCATTTGTTGGGCTGGCCTGGCAAAGCAAAGCTCTCAGTAAATGATAYTGCCAAGAACACATCTCACATCTCACTGCCATCCCTGTGATATCCAGAGTATGCATTCCCAAGGGAATGCACAAACCTGGTGCGAGAGCCCTGAGATGGGATGAGGGATCATGAGCCTCAGCTGAAGCGAGGAAGATGAGGGGAAACACCTTGTAAGACACTCACACAGTGATGGAGAAAAGATTCTGTGAATGGAGAATTTCAGGAAAAGCTTGGGCTAAAAACTGAGACGGGAAGCAGTGACCACCTCTGAAGGGCAAGGGCATCCATCCACATTTTGGGTTGGCTTCAAAACAAAACCCAAGCTTTGCAGAGAAATCAGGAGTTGGCCTATGAGACACTGACTTAATTAATTTATGCAGCTGAAGCAGCACCTCTGGTTCCTTTCTGGGACTTACAAGTTGGAAAAGTTCAGAAAAATAATCTGTGTTTACAAATGAACCACAGGGCAGTTTTGACTATTGAAGGTGTGAAAAGAGGGACTGTGATGCTGCACACTGCAAAGCAGAGAATGTTGCAGTGAGAGCAGAGTTTCCATATTTACAAAGCTGGGAGTTTATTTGGAATATCACAAACCAGTCCACTCACCTTCACTCAGGCAAGGTGGAGCAACATGAAATCCATGCAGGCAGGAAAAGAAAACCTGCAAGGACTGTCAGAGCTAAAGAAGGGTTTCTTTTAATAGAAAAGACTGGAAGAGCTTGGCTGGAGCTGGAAGCTGAGTAGGAGTGGGCCTGGTCTGCAGACTCTGCCTCCAGACAAGCAGCAGGAAAGAGGAAGAATTATTTTAACTGCAGGATGAAGCTGGCACCAGGACAAAGAGCTAAAAACTCATCTCAAATGAATGTTGGCTGGAAAGTAAAATATTTCTAAGCATGAAAGGCAAAGAAGGTTTTGGAACAGCCTCCCAAACGCCCACCAGGTTTGGGATAGATTTGAGATCCACRTGTGAGCAGGACTGCGGAAAAACCATGGAGCTCAAGGAGCAGAAAACTCTGTCAAGTCATACATCAGTCTGAGAAACACATCCTGGCAATTGAAACTAAAAGAGGAGAGCTTTGGATTGGATATTAGGAAGAAATTCCTCCCTGTGAGGGTGCTAGGGTCCTGGCACAGGTTTTCCAGAGAAGCCATGGCTGYTCCATCCCTGGAAGTGCTCATAGCCAGGCTTGGAGCAGCCTGGTCTGGTGAAAGTTGTCCCTGTTCATGGCAGAGGGTTTGGAACTGGATGATCTTGAAGTTTCCTTTCAATCCAAACCACGTGAGCATCTAAGTAAAATCATGCTGTAAATTCACTGGAGGAATCCTCAAGGATTTGGGAATTCTCTCTTGTATCATTCCTGCTCTCTGGTCTTGTTCCACAAGGACATGAATCCTTCCCCAGAGCTGCCTACATTTCCATGTGTGGGTACATGTGAAAATTAAGGATTTTCCATTGAAAAATATCCTGAAGATAGGAAGATAAAAACAAGGTTTACATCAAATATATGAACATTCACTCAAAGAGTGGTTGAGCATTGGAACAGATCTCGAGGGAAGGAGTGGAGTCACCATCCCTGGAAGTGTTTAAAAAATGATCAGATGTGGCATTTGTGGGCATGGTTTAGTGAATGTGGTGGTATTGGATGGAAGGCTGGACTTGATGATCTTGGAAGTCTTTTCCAACCTTCATGGTTCTATAATTTAGAGGCCACGGTTTCCCCACTCCCAACTTTAATATGTTTACAGGAGATAAATATCACAACAGTGTTTCCACCATATTTGATTAGGGTTTTTATAATTCTGCTTTTTTTTTCTTTAAGGTAATTTAAACCGCATTTATAATTTTGAAGGGTGTTATTAACTGTGGCAGCCATAAAAACCTTTTATTTGTGTAAGGCCTGGATAAACATTTTTGTGGTGCTCAGGAGCACTGTGGGTTTGTCTCTTTGGGGAGCATCTGAATAAGTCTCAGCACAATCTCTAATGTCACTAGAAAACTTAAATTCTGCAAACTGAACTGTTTTAAAAGTTTTCTAAGGAAGATAACAGTAAAAGTGGTTCTCATTTAATTTCACTGTAGGCTAGAGGATGCCCCCAGGAACAAAATTCCAGTCTGGGGAAGCTGGAGATTGTTCATTCACTGCCCTATTGCTTCGGTAAATTGGCTTTCCAACCATGGTGGTTATAGGAAGAAAAGGAGTCCTTTGCAAACACAAAATCTTGGAATTATTAAGGTTAGAAGGGACCTTAAAAATCATCTCATTCCATGCCCTTCCACTATGCCTGGTTGCTCCAAGCCTCATCCAACCTGGGGCAGCCACAGCTTCTCTGAGCAACCTGTGCCAGGGCCTCAGCACCCACACAGCCAAGAACTCCTTCCTAACACCTAATCTAAACCCACCCTTTTTGCTTCAAAACCTTTCTCCTTTTTCCTGTCACCCCATTCCTTATCCCAAGTCCCTCTCCAGCTCTTCTGGAGCTCTGAAGCCGCCCTGGAACTCTCCTTTCTCCAGGCTGAACAGTCCCAAATCTCTTAGTAGATCTGCAAAGGTTTGGTTGGTTAAGACAACTCAAAAGCTAAAAAAGTAAAATCTGGATTATTAAAAGGAGGAAAAAGAGGCACTTCCTGTGTGACAAACCTGAGTAATTTGGTTGTCTCCTGTGCAAAGATTCCATCCACCACTGTTACTCAAAAATGTGTTTGTGGGGAGATRAAAATTTACATTCCTGTATCTGTCTGTTATTTACTGAGGGGGAAAAAATCCCAATTATGGATGGGGTTTTTTCACTGCCTAGAGCTTGGTATTCATCATCATGAAATAGGRGAAGGAGGAAGGCAAAGGGAGGCTTTGCCTGCTCTATTTCAGGTTTTCACTTGGGGCTGGATGAATAACTAAATAAAATATCGAATGTGAGGAGCCTTTTGTTCTCCTACAGCCTGCAGGAAGTGACACAATATTCCCTACTTGCAAACAAGGAGTAACAACTTGATTAAACTCCCTAAAAAAGTGTTTGCTTTTGCACACTACTGAGGAAAAGGGATCTTAGCTATGACTCCAAACAAACTGTAAGAAATAACAACTTTTCAGGGATGGAAAAGGCCTTTTTTCATCCAGGTTTTCATGCAAAGAGTTTGTATTTGTCAGAAGACTTCAAGTTTTAATTAAAACCCGGAAAGCATTAGAATTGGATTTGAAAGATTTKGAAGATAGAGAATTTTTTTGCTTTAAAGGTGAGCAGTTTTTATTTTTTAGCAAATTTATCAAAAAAAATTGTTTGTTTTCCCAACATCTGAAGACATTCTGGGTGCAAAATATAAAGTGTTGTGGAAGGAGGATTTTTTTGATGGAAAGCCAGGAATCATATGTAAAGAAAMACTAAAGAAGGATTGAGTTCTTTCCAAATAAGATTAATTCAGCTTTTCTTTTCTTTTTTTTCCCTTTTAATTCTGAATCCTTTTGATATGGAGAAACCAGCAGAAATATAAACTGGATTTACATATTCCTTCTTTTGTGTGTTTTCAAAAATGAAATCTGGCTGACAAGCATTAAAAGTGACAAATTAGTAAAGAAAATAAACCAATGTTCTTTCCGCCCTCTATAAATAAATCCCTGGGATATGGAACAGAAATCTCTGAAATCATTTGCTATAAATGTAAGTTCAGGGCAGAGAACATAAAGGAAAATTTAGATATCATCCAGSATATGCACAAAGAGAGATCTCCATGGTAAAATATCCATGCTAAGCAAAACCARCCTGAACTGGAATTCACCTTTAATGTGGTGACAGCCCAACAAATGTTAAAATGCAGCAGAAATAGAAACAAAATGAATCCCCAGGACAACAGATTTTCCCAAATCCTCTTCTCTTACAGATTAAAATATTAATTATGTCATGAGAAGCATGACAGCAGTGMTYAATGTTTCTATAAGGAATGTGCYCTGACAGCSAAATCATGATCCCMCATCCCTGGAAGTGTCCAAGGACAGGTTGGATGAAGCTTGGATCAACCTGGAAGATGTCCCTGCCTGTGGCAGAGGTGTGRAACAAGATGATCTTGAAGGTCCCTTCTGACCCAAACCATTCTATGATTTTGCCATGTATCAATTGCTAATTCCACCAAATTTATGGAACAGAGACGAATTCAGAGCTTTTCCAGGAGCACCAGCATGCACAAAACTCAAGAGTTGGTTCTTCCTTGTGTGGTACAAGTGAGGAATTATATTGTAACACTGGTGCTGCTACCCAGTTCATCCAAMTGGAATGGGGAATTTGGGAAGAATTTTTGCATGGAAAGAGTGRTCAAGCACTGGAAGGGGCTGCCCAAGGAGGTGCTGGAGTCCCCATCCCTGGAGGTGTCCAAGGGATGTCTAGATGTGGCACTCAGATCTTTGGGCTGGTGACAAGGATTGGTCATGTTGGACTTGATGATCTTGGAGGTCTTTTCCAGCCTSAGCTGTTTTGGGATTCTGTGGACTGGGCTCATGATGGCCACAGAATCAAAATTCCCTAGAGCCARTTCCAAGAAAAACTCATGGATTTGATTGAGACAGAGCCCACAAGACAAGCCAAGACCACATGGAAAACAGTTTGTCATGGTTTTGTATGAAAATAGTAAACTAAGTAAAAATTTTATTTTTTTGCGTTATCAGTAGAAAAGAAAAAGTTGTGAAGAGAAGAAAAATATTCTRAAACATTTATTTTATTCTTACTACTTTTCTTTCAGTTACTATTAATAAAATTTTATTTATACCCTTTTAAAATTTTAAACCTAGTTTACCTTTCTCCTAATCCTATCTCACAAGAAGTAGTAAATACATAAGTAATTAACCAGCACTGAAGCCCATCCCACTCATCGACACATTAATTTAAAAATCTCAAAAAAAAATCTTAAATTAACAAACCAAAACCACTACACAGCCAAAGGCTTTATTTTTCTCACTAAACTTTTTAGTGCTGACACTTTTTCCAGATGAAATATAAAACTTTGAGGGACTTGGTAGAAGGCTGAAAAATGTCAAGTGATGGTTTGGGATTGGAGTGAAGGGGAAGGAGGGGATATTTGGGTTGTTCATTAAAAAAAGACAAATCCCCTGAAAGGAGACATTTCTCATGGAAATATCACTCCCTTGAAACCAGATAAAAAAAGCTTTTTTGTCTGGGACAGAGATTGAGAACAGTCTGAAACTGGGGTTGAACTGTGAATCCAAGTCCTGCCTGAGCCACTGGAGGTTCACTGACTCACCTGGCACCCAGGAGAAATCCCCTAATTTCTGGATAGGGCTCTGAGCAGACTGATTTAGTGGAATTGGATGATTTTTAAGGTCCCTTCCAACCTTTCTATAGTTCTATAATTCCCTGTTTCTACATKATGTTTATCACATGAATCTGTGCTTGAGAGGAGCTGCAGTTTCTCTCTTTCCCATGTGTCCAGAGTRGAGTTTACCCGACTTTGCTGGCCAAGAACACACAAAATAAAGGGCATTATCCTCTTTTCTTTTCTCATCCCAGCAAAGACCCATTTTCCAGATGGTTACAATATCATTCCAGAATTTTCTCCATGCCCCATAAGCTCTGAAAATGCAAAAGATCTTCAGGAAAGCTGCCCTGGTGCACTTGTGTGGGATGAAAAGGCACAGGAAAAGGTATTTAAAAATTACAGCAGAAGYTCTGGGGGAAGGAAGGTCTCGAAAGGACAAGAATGGATTCCTCTTCTYGGTCCTAATTAAGATTTGAGAAATCTCTGTGGGTTAATGAAGAGCAGACATGTTGAAATGTCACTTATGTACATGGCAATTTAAGAGCCTCTCTTTCTGGAGAGAGTTATTCTGGGATATTAATGGCCAGTGTCTCAAAATCACAATGGAAAATGAATCCTTGCCTTGAAACTGAAGAGTGAAGAAGAGTTTTCTGGATGGATTAAAAATGTATTTAATACCTAAYGGGCCAAAAAGAGAAAAATTAAGGGAGAAAGAGCTGGAAGAAAGCGAATAATTGACAATAAGCACAAATATCATCCCAGGAACCACCAGAGCACCTACTTGACAAAGTAACATCCTTCTCTCTAATGCATTTTCTCTAATAACGTTTGCCCCTTTTCTTTTCAAAGATCAGTTAATTGAACTTAGACCTGAATATATAGTTTGTTTTCACCCTTTAATTGCCTCCTTCCATGTCCTGAAATGCAGCTTTGCTTTCTGCARGGACTCCCTTTGAGGTGCTGTGTTCAATGCTCTGAAATGCTCTGGGCTAATCAGAGTCACTGTTTTGGACCATGTTTTCAGTTCAGTCAGGGTTATTTTATCTCTTCCTTACACAGGAAAAAAATCTTTCCTGTAGGAGTGGTGAGGCCCTGGCACAGGTTGCCCAGAGAAGAACTTCGATCCCTGGAAGTGTCCAAGGCCAGCTTGGAAGGGGCATGGAGCAACCTGGAATAGTGGAAGGTGTCCCTGCTCATGGTAGAGGGGTGGAGCTCGATGATCTTTAAGGTCGATTTCAACCCAAGCTTTTCTGTGATTCCAGGATGTCTGGAAAATCAGAGGTAAGTAGAGGCAACTAAAACAAATTGTCAAGTTCCCAAGCAACTATCATTTTGTGTTTCTCATTTTCTTAACATCTGGCAGCTGGGGAAGCAACATTCCCTCTATATCATCCTCAAAGATTTAAGAATAAACTCTTTTATCGTTTGAGGTTCTTTTTTTAATCAAGAGTAAAAAAAATCATTCAGGGACTATAATTCCCTGTACACTGAGTTGATTCCAAAGAACAATTTAATGTGAATTCCTCAGTTTGGATGCTTCTCTGTTCATATCCTTCTATTCCACTTTGGACTCTGCTGGGGGGTATCTGTGCCAACATTCCTTGCACCATGGCAATTTCCTGCTCTGGGAATTCCTTGAAATGACTTTAGAATGATGTAACATTGCTAAGCCCATTGCTCTCATCCCATAAAATGAGAGACACCTGCAAGCAGGTGGGATTCCCTGTTTACTGCAGTGTTCATTAGCTGGCACCATTCATAGGCTGTCTATATTTAATTCAGCACATTCTGCTTCAATTCTCTGGCAGAAAATAAAGATCATAAAGCATCAAGGCTCTAAGAGAAATAGAGAACTTCGTTTTCTGCAAAAAATCACCCTCATGTGTGGATTTTTGGGTGCACTGGGTACTGCGAAAGCATCAAAATGACGTAGAGTTGGTAAACCAAGATATTTAGGGGTGCAACAGTTGTCATGGTCATGTTTGAAGATGMTGAGCAGGCAGCCAAAAGTGTCACTCAGTGACAGCACCCCAGCAGGGCCAGTGACACACAAAGAAGAGAAAACAGAATTGGGATCACTAAAAATAGAGCTCTCCTGCCATAAATGCCAGATTTATTTCCTTTGTAGGAAGGACAGAGCAAGGCTCTGAAGGTGCCATCCCTCTTGATCTTCTGTGCAAAGCAACCAGGGGGATATTTTTGTTTGGTTTGATGTTTGCTTTGAGTAAAAATAAACCGGAATAGGAACATTGCTGCTTGTTTTGACGTTAGGCATGGTAAGAGAGATGCAGGAAGATGAGAGCACAAGAAACAGCTCCTTCTTTGGGTATCTTAAATCCTGTTATCTCTTGTGGGACTTGTTCTTGGTAATGGTCTTTGTCAAAATTAAGTGGTTTGGCTTCAAAAAGAAGCCCTCATTRAGACCAATTTCCACAGAATGTGGCAGGTGAACGCCAGGCACAGGTTGCCCAGAGAAGTTGTGGATGTCCMATCCCTGGAAGTGTCCAAGGTSAAGGTGGATGGGGTTTGGAGCAACCTGAATGTTGGAGAAGGTGCTGAAAGACGTCCCAGCCCACAGCAGGGTGTTGTAATGCAATGATCTTTAAGGTCCCTTCCAASATAAATAAATTCTCTGTTCTTAGAACTTCTCAAGGCTCTGTTTCAGTTCTCACAGCCCTGACACAAGCTCTGACTTTCGCTTGTTTGCTGAGTGTTTTTGAACATGGGATCCTGAGGATTCAGGGGAGGCTTCTCCAAGCCAACAGATTCTCCAAGTGGCAGATTTCCAAAATAAAGAGACACAGCTCAGTCACCTCCAGGCTGTTGGGCTCAACTGGTCTTGGAGAGTTTGAAGTYCCCTGCCCAGACAGATGCTGCTTTTTAAAGATTTCCATTTGGAGATTTGAAATGCGTGAGAAGCTGAGAAGCAAAATCAGTGTTTAGAACCAGAAATTAGCAAAAATAGTGTTTAGATCTTGCCAGAGCTTTCAAAAATCTCAGTGTG
>JACDOX010000050.1:962315-981221 GCA_014549065.1 Cardinalis cardinalis
AAGGAAGGAAGGAAGGAAGGAAGGAAGGAAGGAAGGAAGGAAGGAAGGAAGGAAGGAAGGAAGGAAGGAAGGAAGGAAGGAAGGAAGGAAGGATGAAATCTAAGTCTGCCTCTGAAATACTGCAGAAACCAAAGCAATTTCTCCAGTGAATCATTATTTTTGTGTGAGATCAAAGGGCAGATTTCACCTCCTGGTGTCTCACAGGGGCTGGAGCATGGAACAGCTGAGCCCCTACTGCAACACAAAAGAAACTAAAATAAGAAAAAAGCAAAGCTCACAAAATCTACCAATTAAGAGTGAACACAAATGTACCAAGTTATTCAAATGGTGGGGATCCATGGGGATATTTATATAAATAAACTCACCAACATTTTTTTTCCTGAGCAAGCAGGTTTAATGAAAAGTGACCCTGGGGCTATAATGAGAAGATTTTTCAGGTCCCTTYCTACTCAAACTGTTCTATGAACTTTTAGGATCTCTATCAACACTATCCCTGAAAGCTTTTCCATCTAWTCCGCAGTCTTCCCCACTCCCTAATTCTAAGAATTATTACTGAGATACTGGGTTCTTATCCTGCCACTTATTAAAAGCCTTAAGCAGCTCCTGTTTTGCCCCTTGGCTCACAGTTAGAAAGAACAGACTTGAAGCATTTGGTTTAAATAGGAATAAACAGAAATCACTCATCCTGAGAGTATCTTAGAGGATGAGATTCCAGCATGGAACTGGTGACAAGATGTCTGTAAGGGTTTGGAGAGGCCATGCAGTGCCAAGGTGATGGGTCCTGTAGTCAGAGAGACATTTGAAGTAGAATTTCCCAAATTTTTAATTAAAGTGAGCACAAAAAAGTCCTCATTGTCTTTGTTTCTCTAAAGGTTTGCATTGCTGAACTCCAGSTTGATGAATGTGTTGTTTAATGAAAAGTCTTGGGATCTGCTGGAGAAAAGAAGAAAAAAACCCAAATTGGATTTGAAAACAAAGATGTCCTTTGATCATTGTCTTATAAAACAGATCCATTTCTCCCATCATTAGCTTCTAGTATTTTCTGGATTGGGTTACAACAAAACTGAATTTTTGGGATCCCTAGGAAAAAGCCCCATCTCTTCTATATTTCATGAGGCTTTCTCACACATTTTCTGTGAGTTTCCTCATTTCTGCTTATTCTCGACTTTCCCACCTGKCCACGTCCCCCCTGTTTTATATCTGTTTCCAATGCACAGTTGGAAGTGGAAAGTTCCCTTGTCAGAGTGTTCAGCAGAAAATTACTCAAACAAATTGCTTTTCTCCCAACTTCTCTGCCCAAAACTTCCTAAGAAACATAAACACCATGAAAAAAGGAACACAAGAATTGCACTCTCACACCAGGGAATCATAACCTTTTTTAACATAACTTCAACTATCTCTCAAGTACCATTTTTGCTGTTGTTTTTGTGGTGTTGCTGCAGTGGCTTTTGGGTTTTAGACACATAAAAATGAGCATAACTTTTAAACACAAAATAAGCATAACTTTTTAATAACTATTCATTTACTGGTTTGTATTTTGACTGATTCACTGTCAAGCAGAATTTTGGGTCATTCCTCTTCTCCAGTGATGGGTTTCTTCCATGTTTTTCCAGAATACTTCATGCTTGACACACCACGGGTTGGTCAGTGCTGATTTTCCAAACATCCAGACTTTCAAACTATTTATTATTACATCCATAACCTGTGCATTACCCTCAGTATAAATCATGTTCCTACCAGGCCTTCCAAAAAGAGACCAGAGACTTGTCTTTATCTCAGGATAAAGATTTCCTATCAAAGCAAATAYGATTTTAGTCGTGCATTGAATAGAGCAGCATTAGTGGGCAGAGATTTTCTCTTCTAAACTTTGCCTGGCAGCATGTAAAATAATATTTGTTTTCCTTATTTGAAGAGGAAAATGAACTTGTTCGCCTTTCTGTGAGTTAATAAAGAGAATAAAACAATGGCACCATGAGTATCTGAGTTAATGAAGTTTATTTCCCTTCAGACTTGTGTCTTGCTGGTTTTGAATCTTGTGGAAATATAACCCTTGAGAACCTTTGAGATCTCTGTTCTTTTGCCAGAGGGGTTTTGATTTGGATGAATTAAAAAAACTGCAAGGAAAAGACACAGAAAAGGCAACAGCCACACACACAGGACAGCCAGATCATCACATCTAAATCCAGCTCAAAAACACTTTGGGATAGATCAGACCCTCAGGAATGGGCTGGAAAAGCATCCTTGGGGCAGAAAACAACCTCCTGCTCTGCCTGCCCATCTCCCACCAGGATCTCTGGGCCGTGGATTGCAGTCCTTGAGAGAGGAATGTGGGAATATGAGACTGGAGGGATTTGGGTCCAGATCTAAACACCTCTGTCCTGATGTCCTCATCCATGTGCCAGCCTGGAGACCTSCCAGTACAGACAGCAATGATTTCAGAATTCACAGGATCACCAAATCATGGAATGTTGGAAGGGGCCCACAAGGAATATTGAGTCCAGCTCTTGGTCCTGCACAGGACAACTCCAAGAATCACCACATTCCTGAGGACATTGTCCAAGATTTATGTGGGGCTGTCCAAGATCCTTATAAAAAGGGCCTCTCCAGTGGGTCATTCCACCCTTTTAAATTCAGTTCTTCCAGCCATTGGTGTCAACAGTCCATCCAAATGATTCTGGTTTGGAATGTTTAGCATTTGAGCTGTGGTAGGATCCAGACCCAGAACAAAATCCCACAGCAGTTCAGGACTGAAGGAACAGATTGTTCCTGCTCAGAGCAGTTTGCAAACAGCGTGGAGAGACTCAGGACAAGCAGAGACTCCAAACCCAGGGATCTCAGCACACCATCAATTCCAGTTTCCCACAGGCATTGCCCACAATGACCATTAAGTTCCCTCACTGAAATTCAAAGAACTGGATGTGTGTTCCAAACCARTTCCCAAGATTAGCTGCTCCATCAGCTTCCCAGGGAACTCCCTGTCCTGAGTTCCCCTTCTGTCCTTCTTGAAGACAGGGGTGGAATTTGCCTCCTTTTGCTCCAGGGAACTTCCATGGTCACCATGACCTTTCAAAGATAAGTGAGAGTGACTTYGCAACATCAGATCCCATGGATCCATCCCATCCTCATCCATGCATTCCATAAATCTATTTTGTCTTAGTGTTCCCTGACTGGATCCTCCTTCCCTGAGGTTAAATCTTCCTTGCTCTGGTCCAGGAAACTGGGATTTCTGAAGGCTGATTTTACCAGCTAAGACTTAAATGAGGAGTACTTGGGCAATTTCCATGTTCTTTGCCACCAGAATTCCCACCCTGCTGAGAAGCAGCCCCACATTTTCCTCACTCTTCCTTTTGCTGCTGATATTCCTGTGGAAAACTTGCTGCCCTTCATGTCCCTCACCAGATTTAATTCCAGATGGGCTTCGATTCCCCCCTCCAGTTGTATTCATCCACTCCCTTTTATTGATTTTTTTTTCTGCAGATGGAATTACGTGGAGATCTACAACACAGGGAACACAATCCCAGCWCCAGAGCCCATATTTGTTGGTCCATCTCGCCAGGATTTTTGCAGCTTTGCCAGCTTACACCACATATGGAGTCTTTTTTCCATGGGAAAACATGGATGTGTTTTGTCCAATAAMGGCAGGGAAATCTCACTGCATGGGGTTTGGTGGCAGACTTGGTTTTGATGCATCCCACGAAAAAGTCACAGAAAAAAGGGAAAGACACAYGGTAAGGGCTGGAATTGATTTTTCACTATGGGATGGAATGCCAGGARTGGTTTCTTCTGTGTGAATGTTCATGTAAAAACCTTCCGGGGTTTCTGCTAGCTCATATGGAACAAGAAAGATGCCTGTGCCACTCTACATCCCAAAAATGGGGGTCTCAGGAAGAGGARAGGCTGGGAAGTTGAAGGGGCAGAATATTTCCTTTGGTTTTCTTTTCAAATGTCTTATTAAAAAGAAGCTCTGATTCAAATTTTTTTTTTCATGGGGAAAGATTTCTGTGTCAGGACTGCAAGGCTCAGAGACTTGGGCTCTGTCTGGGGCTTCTCAGAGTCCACCTGATGGGTTATTCCTGGAAATCACATTCCCTTCAGCAGTGACATCACTTGCCTTCCTCTTTTCTCTGTGATAATCTTCATTTCAGAATAAGCGAGCTTTACTTTTTCCAAAATTCAGCTCCCCAACACCACGAGGAGGCAAAAAGGTTTCTCCTTTTCCTCTCCCATTTCCACAGGTTGTAAATGTTCTGTTTTCTCTGGGCATCATTGCCCAGTATAACTTTTACCAAGGACCAGTAACAACTCAAGTTTGGGAAACCACTGAATTTAAGATTTTTTTGAATGCTGATTTTATGTTACTCATATTTTTTTTCCCAGTTCTTATATTTCTCCTGGTTATCTCTAGTTTCTYATTGGATCCTGGAGACAGGACGCTGTTCCCAGAACACCCAGGATGCCAACTCTTCTGCTTTAAAATATCCAGACCATGGATAACAGGTTTGAAAGCCATAATAACATCAGTGATACAAGGTACATATATAAAATTCCACTGCACACATCCAGGCACTTTCAACTCAGAGAGATTTCCCATAGGAGAGCTCAGTTTCTCCTTCTCTGATTTATTCTGATGCTTTATTCCTTTCCATCTCCATTCATCAAGGCTTGAATGGGATAACAGCCTTAATAGATGCTAATTAGCAATATAAACCATCCACTATGCAGTAATAGCAAACTCAGACTGAAAAAAGCCCTGTCAAAATAATGGTTGGGCTCGATGATTGAAAGGGGRAAAATGCAGTTGGATTCTTAATACTGGAGTGCAACTGAGAAAGAAAAGAGAAATTATTGCTTTWCCCATGTAGATTATAAGCAATTAAGAAAGGCATGGAATAAACCCTGGGACTGGAACCCCTTTGACTTTCCTGTGTCAGCTCCTCCCTGTGYTTCAGGGTGCTGCAGGAGCTGAAACACAATTTTTCTGTGTTTATTGTCAGCTCTGGTTTGATTTCGTGCTCAAGCAGGGAAGAACAGCCCCAACCAGCACAGATTTCCTGCTGGAAAGAGGAGACACATTCTGGATTCAACTCAGGGCCTTCCTTTCAGTGGGTGCAGATGTTTTGCTTTCACTTGGAGGATTGGTATGTGCTAATTGGGCAAAGAACAGTAATTAATTAGTCAGGGTGTGTGGGAGGTGATTTGTCTGGATCCCACCACAGAGCCTCCCATAAGGCCCCGAGGCTGAAACAGCCCTTGGGAACTCCCTGTAATTGCCTGGACAATTGGTTCACTGCAAACACCTGAAATTTGGGRTGTCTTCCTTCCTCTCCCCAAATCCTTCTTGCTCAAACTATTGGAACTATTGCAGTCCATTTGGAAAACAGGCATTTTCCAAGGAAAAAGGACGATCACTTCTGGCTGTGCTATAAGATTACGTCAGATCACAGGATAGGATTCCAGCAGAAATTACTTCATCCACACATTGCCTGGGCTGTGCAGAGAAAACCACTCCATCACACATGAATTTTACTAGATTTTTAATATATTTGATGTATTATTATATTATTATATTTATTAATKTGTTTTATATATTCTATATATTATTATAACATTATTGTTGTTATTATAGTTATCTTTATTATTATATATTTTGTACAGTCAAACTCCATAGAAATTAATTGGTTGGATGTTCATTTGTCCCAGGTGGTGCAGTTCTTATAAGGTATATGGGTTCCTGTTGGATATGGATTTCTTTGCCTCTGATATTAATTAGGTTCTCATTCTCCTTTCTTTTATCTCTCTTTTCCCAGGCCAGGTGTTTCAGACCATGCCAGAGGTGATGGTTTCAGTTAGTGGTCATTAATGGTCGTTATCTTTTGTGTATTTTCTGAGCTAGTCTCAGTCTGCTGAGATGTTCAGCTAGCCAGACCTTGCCTGGTAAAACAATCTTTTGCAAAGAAACTTTGTCCCTTCCCATGGGACAAAGGTGAACAAAAACCCCTGACTAAAGTTCTATAAAAAATTTTGAACTGGGTATCCTTTCCAATAGTAGGACCCAAAGGAATGCTCTGAAGTTGTGCCAGAGGAGGTTTAGGTTTGAAATTAGGAGTTTTTCACTCAGAGCTGGTTGGACACTGGAACAGCTCCCCAGGGAATTGTCACAGCCTCAAGGCTGCTCAAGAAGTGTTTGGAGAAGGTTCTCAGGCATGGGTGGGATTGTTGGGATGCCCAGGACCAGAAGTTGGACGCAGTGATCCTTRTGGATCCCTCCCAGCTCAGGATATTCACCTTGGAAAAGACATTCTGAAATCTTAGAATGACATTCTAAAGTATTCTGAAGTAAAGACATTCTCCAGTAGTAACCCAATGCCCAATGTTTTAAAGCTGAACACGTTCTTGCCACATTCTGCTGGGTCATTTTAAAGGAGAAAACCAGGCCATTAACAGAACTTCTTTTGTCACCAGCCTGTCCTGAAGTCCCCTGGCCAAGAGCAGATCCCTGCTCCACAATATTTTGATGCCAATCAAAGTGCTGGCCATGCTGCAAGGATCAGCTGCTGAGATTATTCTGACTTCAGGAAAACCACAAAATTCCTGTGAATTTGAATGTTGAAGCTCATCAGAGAAGGAGCAACTTTTCCTAGTTGTGTCCACTTTAAAGTTGTTGGAACGAGCAAATTCCATGTTCCTGTCTCTCTGTTTATCCACCCACCTGCCTATTTATGCAGCTAATTTTCCTCAAGAGCTTCAGAGTTCCTTCTGGGTTGCATCATTTTGTGAGGAGGATCTTACACCTCATGGGATCAGAAAATAAATATCTCCCCCACCATCCAGCTTCTGCAAGCCAGATTTGGGGGAGTAGGATATTAATTTCCTATAAAATTCCATGTGAAAAGCACTGATTCCCTATATATATGTGTGAATACATATTTATGTGTATATATAAATACATGTGTGTGCATCTGTGTATATGAACATACACACACATGTATATATGAATATATATGAAGTCTGGAAGGCACTGGAGAAATTTCTGGGGACATGTCTTTCTCCTGCAGTGAATGTTTTCCTGGAGAATTSAACCAATTTTCTTCTCTAACATCAAATTCCAGTGTTTCTCCTACATGGCCCTGTTTCTGAGGTGTCTCTAAATTGGACTTGGTGTGTCCAGAGGAGATTTTGGTGTCTTCCTGCCTTTCCAAGAACCCAGGAATCAGAGTAAATTCCAACCAAATGTCTCATATTATATAATCCTGTTTATTAAAAATTAGTCTACAGATGGTGTTTCTTTTCAAGTCCGCCACTGAAAGCTAGAATTATTTTTTTGGTTGTTTCTATTTACAAACAACAATAACAACAAAAGATGATGAATTATCATCATTTATTTTGTAAAACCCCTGACATTTTTGGAAAGATTAAATTTTTAACACAAATGTTACATAATAGGAAATGTCTACAAAATAATGCATTAAATTCCAAGCAGTTCAGGCTGTATTTTCTTTCATTTCCCACTGCTCCTAATAACATTGTTTGTTCTTTTCTAACCCAATCTTTCTCATTCTTTGTTGGTTTTACATTGTGCAAATGCCTGTGGACAGTTCTGCTCCCCTTAGTCAGGTATTAGACAAACTGCACACACTATTTCCTTTTAATCTCATCTCCCTCCTGACTTCTGAAACACTCAGAGTTGTTCTCCACCATCCTCAGCAGTTTGCCAACACTTACTTGATATTTTGATGTGCTGAACCAGCACCATTGCACAGTGGGAGTCAGCTGATCCCAAAACACTCAATCCTCTCTGTTCAGCAGCAGTTTTGGGGGATGCATCTCATTGCTGATTGCACCAGAACATCTGATTTAGAGAAACTGTTGCACTCAGCTATTCTAATTAGAGACAAGGCTTGGTGTCTTTCTCCCACACAATTAATGACAGGACACAGGGAGACGGCCTCAAGTTGCACCAGGGGATATCAGGAAAAAATATTCACTGGAGGAGCGGTCAAACATTAAAACAGGCTGCCCAGGGCAGTGGTGAAGTTGCCAACTCTGACCATCACAAAAACCTAAGGTTTTATGTTCTCAGTTGCACTGGTGCTCTTTCAGAAGCCAAGCCTTTCCTTCCACAATGTCTGTCTCAAAGGAAGAGTTTATTTTCTTAACTTAAAACTTGAAATTCATCACTACCCTGACATCAGCTCTGCACCTTTTTTCCCCTTCCCCATAGCAGAAAAGGTCCTTTGGCAATGATATTTAAAGGAAGATGCACACCTGAGACTACAGAAAGAGCTGCTTCATTGCTCTTATTAAGAAAGTGAAGATGGGATGATTAATTTGGTCCAATTTCTTTGCCTTTCAAGCCAAACCAGTTTTCCTGCTCTTTTTATACGTCTTTGTTTACTAGACTCCCCTGTCTGCCTGGGGGCACACAAGGATCTCAAGGATTTGCTACTGGTTTTGAAAATGGATGATGGAAGAAATCCAGAGTCTGGGATTTGATTGCAATGGAGATAAGCTATGACCAAAAAATTCTTGTGAGAGAGGAGTGGAGCAGTTATTGCTCAGAGTTCCTGCTCTGACAGATGAGGATATTTCTACTACCAGCAGTACTCAAACACTGCAGGGCTGGATAAAACACTCAATAAAAGACATCATCTCAAGGAATTTGCAGCATAAATGTTATGAAGCCTCACACGCATTAAGGAAAAAAAGGTGCAGTAAAAAGATTGTTCTGGGTTTAACTGCTGCAGCTGCCGCTTCTTATTTTTCTTTTCCTTGTTGTCTTGTTTCGGTTTGAGGAGGATTTCTGAGTTTAAGAACCACAGAATTGATAGGTTTGGCAAAGACCTCCAAGATCATCACATCCATCTTTGACTGAATGCCACCATGGCCACTGAATCATGGCACAACGTGCCACATTTATTCACTTTTTGAAGTTAGCCCACTGATCCAGCCTGTCCAGGTCCCTCTGTTGAGCCTTCCATGCCACAAGCAGATGGATTTCAATCCCAACAGTAGCATGGTGCCCCTGGGTTAACCCAGAGAGCCTGAGTTTATCCCCTTCCCCTTCAAACCTCGTTTGAAGCCCTCAATCGCCCCCAAAACTCATGGCTTAGAACTCTTTCCCCCTGAGACAGGTGAGACCCACTTGTCACCAGCAGCCTCAGTGCCTGTAAAACACCAGAAAAGCAAAAATTCCAYCTGAGCCAGGTGGATCCTATGGAAAAATAAAACCTCACCTACCCCAGGTGTTAATTAGTGAGAGGGACACTCGTTATGAACATGAACAACATGAGCAACCAACAGTGGGTGTTAATCCCTGGGACAAAACCAGGGAGATTTCCAGGAATGTCTCTTGCACAGAGCGGCAGCGGAATTCCCTGTGGGATGGCTCTGGCCAGCAAAGGARTTGTCAGGAGTGGGATTCGAACCCACGCCTCCAGGGGAGACTGCGACCTGAACGCAGCGCCTTAGACCGCTCGGCCATCCTGACCCATGAAACTTACTCTCCTGCGCCCTGTAATTCCTGGGAAATTGTTTTCCGTTGAGTTTGTCCTTTTAGTGTGTGGAGCATTTCTTTCGGCATCCAAGATTTTCCTTTAGGAAACAAAGAATGGCTGTAACTCTGGAACTGACAGGAGAGTGCAGCCAGGTAGGAGTYGGTTTCTTCTYCCAAGTAAAAAAGAGACAGGAGAAGAAGAAAAGGCCTAAAATTGCACCAGGAACAGTTCAGATGGGATATTAGGACAAATTTATTTAGTGAAAGGGTGGTCAAGGATAGGAATGGGCTGTCCAGGGAAATGCTAGAGTCACCAGTCCCTGAAAGTGTTCCAAGGTGTGTGGATGTGGCTCAGGGATATGGTGTGGTGGTGAACACAGTGCTGGGTTAGTRAYGGGCCTCRGTGATCTCAGAGGTCTTCTYCAAATTTAATAATTCCATGAAAARGCACRWTTTTCTCTCTATCCTCACTTACAGCTAAGTTAACAATTAGTTAARAGGTTAATAATTAGCTTAGGGTGGGCCTAACCAATGCAAATACCAAACACCAGCTTAATGAAGGAGGTAAAAACCCCAAAGAACCTCGAGAGTCAGAATAAAAAAAGAGATACAATAATTTCTGGCATATCCCATTATCTCTGCCAGCTCCTTTTTATTTCTTTCTCTTTGTTTTATGTTTTTTTYCTTTCCCTGCAGAGTGCTGGAATTTGTCCAACAGACTTTAGATGAAGTGACAGTGGCATATGCATGAGCTGATGGCTGCTGCAGGGACGAGGTTTTCCCCTCCTCCAAAGCTCAGTGCAACTCCCCAGAGAGGATCTGAGCAAGGTCATCTCTTCCCTTTGAAGGTGGAAACAGGGGAACAGCAGGACTTTGCAGGGTCCAGAAACAGGGCTGAGGAAATTCAGTTTCAATTGAAAAGAGAGATTTCATTCCAAGAGAAAGGGAAATTGAGGTAAGCAACAAATCTTCCAGAGTGAGCAGGAGTGGCTCACAAAATATATCTGAGAAAAAGAAAGCCATGCAAAATAAATTTCACCCTTTATGCAACAGATACTAGGGGGCTGGAACTTTAAGGCTTTTTCCAACCCAAACCAGGCTGGATTCTGTACTATTTTAAGGAGGTTGGATGGTAACGATCCATGGCCCTGAACAGGGCTGAGGGTCTTCATGAGGGTCTTCACAGGAGAAGAGAAGTGATATTTACAAAGGCAGAGGGGSAGAGGGCTCAGAGCATTCAAAGTCCCTTCCAGCTCAAACCATCCTATGATTCTATAGTTCTCTATAAAACCCCATTTTAAGGGATTTTACATGAAACTCTTATAACTGTATCATTACAGATGAAAACTTCAGCATCCCTTTTAACTTTATCCTGCTGAAGGATTTCCTGAGCTTGTCAGGGAAGAGTTGCAGGATTTCTATAATTATCAGCTTMTTCTGCCCACATTCCTGGCTGATGGGAAATTGTTAGTCTTGAGCCTTGGCTAATGGGCCATGTTAGATAGACAGAGGAGATTCTGGCACTACAAATTCGAAGTCTGTGTTGCCACTGCCCATCATAGGGATGTGGCCTTAATGACAATGACCCTTTGCCCTGGGAGGCATCAGTGGCAGAGAAGGGAATCAAACTACTGGGAGTTGAGTATCAACCTGACATCAAAGCGATATACCTCATGTCTTTTATAAATTTAAAGGCAGAAATGGAGAAAAAGGGCAGGAGGACAAGTTAGGGACTTCTGTGTTGGCTTGAAAGATGTCCTGGTCAACCCCTGTTCCTCGAGCTCCTTTGTGCCTGGTGTGGGTGGCATCTGGGTGTGGGTGGCCATGGGTGAGTAAGAAAGGTGTTTTTAAGAGCTCCAGCTGGCGAGGAATGAGCTGTKCGAGGCTCCGAGGGGGAAACACAATGCCGAGGGGTTTCCATTGGGTAAACATTCCGCATTTGGATTGCTTTGTATGAGAATAAACAGCCGGCACAAAGGAAGCTGCCAACTCCCCATCAACACTGCGTCCTTTTAAGGTTTTTTTTTTTTTTTTTTTTTTTTTAACAGCTTCACAGACTCCCAGGCAGGATCGTGTAGCAGTTTTGAAATCAATGAGGCATTTGCCATTTCCCTCTCACCTTGCCTGCCTTTGGATTGGCACAGCTCCACAGCTCAGGTTTTATGCCTGTGGATCTCTCTTGCTCTATCTATTGTTGAAACAAACGATGCTTTGGCTCATTCTGGCTTGGGAAAGGAGAAGGGGAAGGAAAGTTTGCTCATCATGGCAGATAAGTCATGGACTCAGAAAGAGATTTTGGAGGATTAGGGTAGCCACCAACTGCTAAGAACAAGGGCAGAGCTTCACTCCAAGGTCAGACCCTTGAGGAGACCTCCTTCACTAAAGGGCACTCATCCAGGGGGACATCTCCAGGATTTTATGTCTCCATCCCATGTGCAGCAAGCAGGATCTTTAAGCAGAAGAGGCCATAGCTCTCATTCCCCATGTGAGAAGGGATCCTTGATGAGATTGTCTAACACTTGGTCCAATTTCATCTCCATGGATTCATGGAATGGTTTGGTTCAGAAGAAACCTTCAAGATTATCTGGTTCCAGCCTCTGCCATGGGCAGGGACAGCTTCCACTTGACCAGGTTGCTCAGAACCCCTTCCAGCCTGGCCTTTGGACACTTCCAGAGATGGGGCTTGAAACACTCCAGGACTGGGGACTCCAACACATCCCCGGTCAGGTTGTTCCAGTGTTTGAYTGTTCTCACTGTAAAAAGAAAATAAATAAAATATTTCTTCTCTTGAGATGGAACCTTTTTGATGTGTCCACATTGGATGCAGGCTCCCRCTGCTTGGCAGAGATTTGTGACTCTAATCAATGCTTATTAAGCRAAACTATTTCAGAAATCTCTCATTTTCATTTATTACTTGAGKCTGGGTGGAGAAAAGGTGTTCATTTCTTGAATTTTCTAAGTCGTGGAGGTCTTTAATTCCTCATCAAAAAGTGCAGTTAAGTCAAAACAACTTTCTTAAAAGTATCCAGAATCTCATCTACATGAAAAGAAAGGGAGAAGCTCCTTGGACACAGCTTGGGGTGTTGGATGGGGTTTTAAATCACAGCCTGTCCAAACCAAGCTGCAGAGAAATTTACTTTTACAATTAAAAAAAAAATAAGAAAAAAGTTTGTACATGGATTTATTTGAGCCTGAAGTGACAGAGGCACCTGTGTAGAGTGCTGTCCATCCGAACGTGACCAGGGCGCTGGGATGTCACTGCCAGACCCTTGGAGAGGAGCGGGGACAGCAGCAGCACTGTGTGTCTGTCCATGAGCATTGCTGCCCTCTCCTGGCTCCAAAGCACACAAAACCAGGGAAAATCGGCTCGGGAAGGACGATGATGGCAGCAGGGAGCGCAGGGATGGATGCAAGACAGGTGGGACCTGCGGAGATTGCTGCTGCTTTTGGGACAAATGGGCTCATCCACGCTGCTGGCAGATGTCACTCAAAATAATCCCAGCCACCAGGGTCCTGCTGGCCAGCTCAGTCTGCTTGRTGGTTTTGTCACTCTGCAGGTGTCACAGAACCATGAAATGGTTTGGGTTGGAGGGACCTTAAAGATCATCTCATTCCCTTTGCCATAGGCAGGGACACCTTCCACTATCCCGGGTTGCTCCAAGCCCCATCCAACCTGGCCTTGGACACTTCAGGGATGGGGCAGCCACAGCTTCTCTGGACAAGGCAAGGCAGGATCTCTCTGCAGAGGACTCCAAAGGTACTTTCAGGTAAGGGAACAGGGGTTCCAAGTGTTTCCCCACGAAGCTCAGATCTCCTTTGACCTTCCACATATTTGCTCAAGGCTCTTCTCACCTGTCAAGCAGTGGGGCTTTGCTGTGATTTCCCCAGAACCCAGCAAGGGACTTGGAGCCTTTCTTCTCCCAGCAGACACTGTCTGCCCCTAGAACAGGAGTCTCTTCTCAGAGAATCACAGAATGGGTCAGGCTGGAGGTGACCACAGTGGGGTCATCTGGTCCTACCTCCCTGTTCAACYGGGGCCATCCCAGAGCACTTGGCACAGGACTGTGTCCAGATGGTTCTGGAATGTGTCTAATGAGGGAGACTCCACACCCCCTCTGGACAATCTGTTTAGGGCTTGGTCATTGCACAGGACAGTTTTCCCTCATGTTCAGGTGGAACTTCCTGGGCATAATTTTCTGTTCTTCCTCTCCTATTGCTGGGCCCGATGGAGCAGAGCCTGGTCCATCCTCTGACTCCTCCTTGCAGATATCACTGGACATTGATGAGGTTACCTCTCAGTCACTTCATTTGAGACTCAACATGTTCAAGTCTCTCGGCCTGGCCTTGTAACAAAGGTGCTCCAGTTCCCTCATCATCTTTGTTACCATCTTCTGTTCTTCTCTGTTCACTTTCTCTGCTGCTGAACCTCTACAGCTACAGGTCCAGGTCTAGAAGACCAAATAAAAGAGCTGGCACATGTTCTTAATCCCAGAATCAAAGTGTTTTAAAAGGGATTTGGTCCATATGGACAAAGTCTCACCCTCCTTTCCACCCTCAAACCAGGGATTCACATCCCTGGCACCTCCTGGGACTTGTCTGGTCTGATCAAACTTACCAACTAGGCCAGAACACCAACAGGSAGAGCTTGGCAGGAAAAAAGACCTTTGCAAAACATCCTGAGAGATTTGCTTCCAGTGTTGGAAATGTGGAAGTCTTATTTGGGTATGACAAGCTGTTGGCTCAGAAAAATCTGACATTTGCTGAACTGTTAACACGAGTTTCTGGAAAGATGTGCTTGGGTTTCTTACTCACGTGGCACCTTCATGTGGAGCTTCAGGAAGAAAGAGGGTTATCCYAACATTTTCCATGGGAACAAGGTTACCTGGAGCAGTGCTGTGTGTGAGGGAGAGGGACAAACGTGTCCTGTTGTGGTGACAGGATGTCCCTTGGCAATCTGTCCCTGAATTTTGTGGGATGATGTCTAAATATTCACAGAATTGGCTTAGCAAATGTTGCCTCTGTCAGGGGCAACTTGATTAATTCCATCTTGGAAACMCCTCAGCTGAAATCCTCTCCTTCCCTTTTTCTTCACAGGGAAAGAAATAAAGCATTGGGAAATAAGCAACCATTTCTATTAATCATCACTTTTTCTCCAGTCAACCAACAAATGAAAAATATCTCCCCCACCCCCACTTGAACCCTCCTGAGTGCAGGCCAGTCCTAACAGAAGAGAGCTCTTGAAAATAGAAGAGATACATGGTAACTAATCACATGAAGAATGAAAGAAAAATGAAAAGAAGGCTCTGAAAAATAAAAAGAAATTTCTAAAAAAGAAGGAAAGCTTCCAAAATCTATTAAGGAACACTTAGACCCTGAAGACCTTTGTATATGAAGCTATGGAGAGCCTGCATCTCTGGATGAGTCACATCTCCAGCCAATAAACTTCATATTTCTCCTTTCCAGAAAGGTGTCTCCACCAATCCCTAACACAACTCCTTCCAGCAGCTCAGAAATGAAGAGAAGAAATTTATTCCTGCAGCAGACAGGAAGACTTGGAAGAGCTGCAGAGGTGGCCATACCTAACTGTGGGTCAGCTGAAGCCAAGCCCTTCTCCCTCTGGGTTTTCTCCTGTACTCACCAACCCCCAGCAAATGCCAGGAGCTGCTGCTCCTGGCAGTGCAGCCAACAGTCGTGATTCCTTGGAGCTGAAAATAGGATGGTGCTGGCGGCAGCTGATGCTTTTGCTCACAGTTCCCAGCTGAGTGGGCTACCTCCAAAAAAGCAGATGGCCAGGGAGGAACTCCAGCAATTTGCTACCAAGCAGCTAAAAAGTCCCCTTCGCCCACAGCTCTGAGAGCATMCACAGCATTTCACGACACCTAGTGGGCAAGGCCGGCACAGTGACTTGTGTGGAGAGAAAGCCTCGGATAAAAACAACAAATAAATTGGTCCCAGAGAAAAAGCAGGTATGGAATGAAATAGGAAAATAGAGAGAGCTGATTTCCTCCCTTGAAAGAGTTACAACCTCAGCAGTAACTACAGGAGGAGACGGGGAAGAAAAACAGAATTATGGAGAGAGCAAGTGATTTGAGAAAGACCAAACAGGTTAGCTCAATAAAGGCAATTATATTCAAGCCCAGCCCTCCTTAGCCTCAGTCTGTCCTGTCCCCTGGCTGGAAGGAAAATAGAGCTCTCTGAACAGGGACATCACCCAGAAAATGCCAAAGAAAGGAGAAAATTTCCTAAGAGAAGCTTGTGGATCTATATTACAAAATCAGAGGGAGAAACTAGGAGTGTGATCTCATAGGTGAAGTGTGACACTGGGACACATCACCCAAGTGTGGGATGTGGAAACCTCATGGCAGTGGAAGATATTGAGGAGCTGGAGTGTGTCCAGAGAAGGATCTGGAGCTGGGGAAGAGTCTGGAGCACCAGGAGCAGCTGAGGGAGCTGGGGGGGCTCAGCCTGGAGAAAAGGAGACTGAGGAGGGACCTTCTGGTTCTGCACAACTCCCTGACAGGAGGGTGCAGACAGGTGAGTGTTGGTCTCTTCTGGGTGACAAGTGACAGGACGAGGGGAAATGGCCTCAGGTTCCATCAGGAGAGGTTTAGACTGGACATCAGGAATAAATTCTTCACTGACAGGCTGGTCCAGCCCTGGAACAGGCTATCCCTGGACGTGGTGGAGTCACCATCCCTGGAGATGTTTAAAAGGTGTGTACATATATGGTGGCACTTGGGGACATTGTTTCATGGTGGCCTTGGCAGTGCTGAGTTAAAGGTTGGACCTGATGACCTTTGATGTCTGTTCCAACATAAATGATCCTATGATTCCTTGTTTCTGTGTTCTCCCCTTGTGCTTTAGAGACAGACTGCAACACATTAAAATCACCTGCCCATTCAGTTTTTAAACCATTTTTGATTCATCTTTCCTAGTATCATTATGACAAGGTGCTCAATTTCATAAAAATTCAAAATTCCCTCAATTTCCTTAAAATAACTCACCTCCAGCCATTTTTTTGGAGGAATCTGTCAACATCTGACCAGATGAAACCCATCTCAATGGACCAGAGCATCCTCACCCAAGTTTTTTTGCAAGTTTTAGCACAGGGTTATGCTGGAACTCAATTGATGGAAAAAAAGAAAAGGGGAATGTAAGATGGATTTGCAGGTCTGTGGTTCTCCAGTGTTTTGCAGTTGAGTCTGAAAGGAGAGATTGACCCTGAAGCTGCCAGGGAGGCTTCTGAAGCCATGGAGGATGAAATGAGAGATGAGGTAGTGCCATGAAGCCAGAGAGGACCAGTTTCATTCTTTAAGGACCCCACTGTGTGTTCTTTACATCCCAGTCTATTTTCTGCCTTTTTTTATCCCTGAGAGTGTCCCTAAACACCTTCCCTCCCTTTCCAGTGGCTCTAGTACACATCCACCCTTTACTTTCCTACTGAGAGAATCACTCACTCCATTCTCCATCCTCCTGTAAGGAGCAAAGAGAATTTATTCAAGTTGCAAAATGTGGTTTTTTTGTGCTTGCCCCAAGATTTTTCCCAAACCTTCTATTTGGGAGAATCTCAGGAGCTCCTGTTTGCTTTCAGTGATTACCCCAGTGATTGCTGCTGTGTTGTCTTACTTTGCTTTCCTGGCTGTTCCTTCCCAGAGCTGTTTCTATTCCAGGTTTTCTGAGTTGTAGAGGAAAAGAAAAAAATATTAAACAAAATAACTTCTTCCTTTGAGCCAAACACAAATTAGGCAATTGAGCAGACAGAAATGCTCACTGGTCCAGGAGAGAGTGGATTTGTAATCTAAATTACTGTGGAATAAAAGCATCATCCTCCCTCTGTTCTCTAATTTAAACATTGTCTCCTGTTCTTCTTCCCTTTTGGTTTGACTAATTTAGTTGCCTTTGGTCTAAGGACAAGGAAATCTCATTTGCATATTGTAGAGGACATTAATTACATGTCCTTTTACTTCAAGCCCTGCTCTTCCTGCACTGACTGGAAGCCTCAGTCTGACTGCAGCCCTGGTTCCTGTGAGGGTCGTTAATTATTGAGCTATACCTGAGGATAATGAGCTGAGGGATGAGCTGTGTCTCCCTGGGGGCTGGGCTGGAAGGACAGGATGGGCAGAGTGAAGGGGACAAGCCACAGCAATCCCAGCTTAGGAGAAGATGTGACTGTCAGAAGGGCAGAGCGAGTGTCACAGACTCACAGAACCATGAAATGGTTTGGGTTGGAAGAGATGAAAAAATCATCCAGTTCCAGCCACCTGCCATGGGCAAGGTCACATTCTACTGGACTAGGTTCCACAATCTGAATTCCAGATCTACAGCTTCTCTGGACAACTTGTTTCAGGGCCTCACCACCCTCACATTAAAGAACGTTTTCCTAATAGCTAACCTAAAGGTGCCATCCAATTTGAAAATAATTCCCCCTTGGATTATTGGGATTTATTGAGTGGAGAGGCAAAGCTACAGGTTGGCCAGAGAAGCTGTGGATGCCCCATCCCTGGAAGTGTCCAAGACCAGTTTGGACAGGGTTTGGAGAAACCTGGGATAGTGGTAGGAATCCTTCCCCTTACTATGGGGGTTGCAACAAGATGGTTTTCAAACCCTTCCAAGCCAAACCATTTAATGATTGTGAGATTGAAATGCCCTAATTCTGACCAAGACTTCCCATCCCAAAAAGCCTGGAGTCACTAGATTCTGGACTCCAGCCTCTGCCAAAATTGATGAGACCCCAGCACAACTGTGGGAGCAAGAAGAAGCCTTAATTTGTGCAGAGGCATCTCTCACTAATCAAATCTTAACAGGGGCACACTTTTGCACACAGCACTCGAGGTATGACCACACCAATGCCCAGCACAGAGGGAGAATAAATCCCCTGGTCCAGCTGGCCACACTATTGCTGACACAGAACACCAGGATGCCACTGGCAAATTCCTGACCAAAATTCCAACTTCTTCAACCACCCCATTATGAAATAATGAGTGGAAATTTTCCATGGCCATCGTTTCTTATTGATCGTTTCTAAAAACACACTTTTCATAGTCTTTCAACATAGCCACCAGATTAAGTTCAAATGGAGCTTTTGCCTTCTTGATGATCTTTYTACAAGAGGCTGGAACTGAGGGCCAAGGGACCTATTGTGGGCAGGGTGGGAAAAAGCACTTTGGCACTTTGGCACAGAGCTTCCTTAGGGATGTTTAGGGGAGGAACAGAAGGAGGGACAAGACAGAGCTGCAGGTCACTGAGAGAAGAACAAGCGTAGGGGAAGTGGAGGGGCTAAGGCTTTAAAAAAGCTTTCTGTGCAGGGGCATCAACATGGAAAGCACCAGGCCTCTGGGAAAAAGGGTGGCCATGCCCTCCAGGCCATTGTGACTCGCGGTGACATCCTGCCTAGAGGCCATTGTGACACAGGT